>WYDF02278018.1:0-17401 GCA_009867245.2 Adranes taylori | reverse complement strand
ATAACAAGTTTGAAAGAATATTTCCTGCAATTTCCAAATTAAGTTCCAATGTAAATCTAATGTCAAATTGAATAGGAATCACTATCATGCGGCCACAAGTTTTTAAATTTAGCTTGGTATTTGGGAATAATAGTGATGATTTATTTTCAAGACGGGTTTTCCATCTCGAGAAATATCCAGAAACTCTTGTTATAGCACCACTTTTTAATTCACTCTTTATAGCACTCTGTTATCCACTATAAGACCATCAGGCAAAGCTACTATCCAGGGGTGTTTCGATAAACTGAGACAACTCTACATATGATGTGATTCTATATTGACAAACTTTTAATCCATTCTGTTCTAACAAATATCCGGTATATTACTTAGGAATAAACCGTTGTACACTTCCACACAAGCTGTACGCAAGGAATATGCTGAATATGCTTATATCTTGCATAAAACTTAAAAAATTATTTTTTCTGCGATTCGTGTAGAAATAGAAAATTTGTGGCAGTCTGGTCTCTGAAAAGAGAAAAAACTAAAAATGAAACAAAAATAACATTTTATAAATTATTTCTACAAAGGTTATTAAAGAAGTAGATAATTGATTTATTTATTTATTTATATAACACAGTACAATAAAAGTTTGTACATAATAAAAGTAAATACATACAAAAATAGAAAAGTAAGTAATACAAAATCTATGATATATATGATATATTAGTTGGTAGTTAGTTGGTGGTATATCAGTTGGTAGTATACAGAAACTGTTTTAAAGTTTGTATGTGACCATACGTGTTATTTCTTTGACATTTATTTAAAAAGATAGTCGATTGTTTGAGATTTATGAAATTTTGACTATGTTAATTGACAATATTGTAATGTTTATGTAGTAATAGTGATAGTGGAAGTGATAAACTGGTTGGAAAAGGGTAGGAATAAAAGAGGATGATTTTGAGAATATATAATGTAAAATATAATTTAATTAAGTTCAGATGATTGATTCAAGTTCTGCTGTAGTTACTGTGTATAATACACAGCTGTAGTTAATGATCTAGTAACTACTACTGATTAATGTAAAATAATTTATTCCCAGCTCTTGTTTTACAGGGGCAATTATGGATCCTTTGGCTTACAGTTACATATAATTTAAGAATAGCAAGATATGGCTTACCTTGAATTGCTGATGTTTGTAAAAGATAAACTAACACCTTGTTACTATCTTTTCCATTCCGCATCAAATATGTTCTGCTAAAACAACAGCCTCACATTTTTTAATAGGCCTGTGGCTTATATTCTATATATTCTGAATAAATGTGTTAATATTGTTGACGTGATCGCCACCCAATCGTTCGTATACTGGAAGTCCTAAATGTTGTTATATCTTGCAAAAACAAAAGTTGAACCCTAGTTTCGACTTCCTTTTAAGTCGTCTATTAAATTCAATTAGCACAATAGTGTTTAGAGTAAACTAAACAACATTAGTCTAACCCACGAATCCCCCGGTCCACATATTTGCCTACGACACGGGCAGCTTTGCTGTCCGCTTTTCCGCTGCCTGTGGCCGCTCTTGACTCACATTTTCCTCTTACACTTGTTCCCAAATTTTATTTTTCCAAGTTTCAAAGGAACCGAGATATTTAATGTAGTACAATAGCCGGTTTCAAGTAAATGGATCGCAAAGTTTATAAAACAAAAAACAGCCTGTATATATGTTAAATTGTAATTTTAGAAAAAACGATTCAAATAAAATTGTACGAGGTTTTGGTAGCCTATATAATAAAATTTATTCAAGTGTCCTATCTTTTATAATTCCTGAAATATATCAAAAAGTTTGTAAAATTTTAAATATGGCAACGTCGCACTCTATATCTCTTGCAAGGATGGTACTACTTTCCTTCGACGCATAATACAATGTACTATATGTGAGCGACATTTCAGTCTTCTAATTTTAAAATTGAATTTCTCAATAAATAATCATTTTGCTCAAAATCGGTTAAGTATTTTCAGTTGATCATACTGGCAAAATTGAGATCCCTTCTTCTTACATACGTTTCCCAAGTTTCATTTTTTCCAACTTTCATAGGAACACGGATATTTAGGATTGTACTTTTTTCAAGGTCAAATTACTTAGACGTTATGAAATGCGAGTTTTTTAAACTCAGTTAATCCATTAAATATTAAAGTAACTTTCTATACAAGAAATTAAAAATATTCTTGCGAAAGTTTTTGAGAAAATGGACCCCAGAATTTGCAAAAAATAACACCCTGTATATATGTTAAATTGTGATTTTAGAAAAAAATGTTTCAAATAAAATCGAAGGACCTTTATGTACCTATACACAAAAGTTTATTCAAATGTCCTATCTTTTACCGTTCTTGAGATATTTCAAAAAGTTTGTTCAACTTCAAATGTGGCAACACCGCTTCCTATACAGTTTGGCAACATTTTTATGGCCTTTTTTATTCGGCGCATAATACAAGGTACTATATATGTGCAAAATTTCAGCCTCCTAGCGTGAATACAAAATTTCTGAACAAAATATGAAAAAACCGTCCTGCGGATTCATAGTCTACACCTGTATACGTATCATATGTACATACGTTTTTCCACCGAAAACTCGAGCCTTCTTTTAATTTTTTACGATAGAAAACTTTTTATATGAAAAATTGTTCCTTATGACCGGCCCATTCTTTCAATTACGTATGAGGTGAAATAGAAAAAATTCTGAAAACATGAATCCTATATCTTTCTTATACCTATACATACTTCGTACGTATATGGTATAGGGAAGGTAAAAATGTTAACATTCTTTGCCTAACACCAAATGTAACCTCAAAAATAATTCCCTTTGTGCCGGCCATATTTGCATTCAGCAGCGCCGCCTACATTTCATTTTAATTGCGAATACAGGATGATTCACAACCTCGTGCATTAATTTTGACAGGAGATTGGGAAGAAGATTCTACACAGTTTCTACAAACCATTTATTTTTTTTTTTGGTAATTAGAATTATTTAAAAATAAAAAATTTAAAACTTTTTCACTATCGGTAATATATTTTTCTTTCGTCTACATTTTTAGGTTCTAGTTCTAAAGTTCGTTGAACTTACACGACAAATATTTTAAATACTCCTTGAAGCCGTTTGCACACTAAACTTATTCAACAAATTTTGTTCACAGCGTTGAATGATTAACTCTATTTATTCATTTGGTACAATTTTTCGTGGTTACATAATCTCACATTATTACACTTTTCTTAGTCGATATAGTTTGGTTTCGCCTTACCCTCTTTTCCATTTAGTAAAATAAGGAACTTTATCATTTTCTCTCGCTCGTTGGTTGATTGAGAAAACTATTATACTTTTTCGTGTTCATTAAAGATACTAACTGGTTCATGTGCAAAAATAGTTTTTTTTTGTATTTTCTATGTACTGATCTGTACTACACTAAAATAGCATATGCGCCATGTCAATTTTCGTGTTGGTTACGCTGTCAGGCTTTTTGCAACTTGCCTAAAAGCTATACGCAATGTGCACGACCACAGTAACCAATGTGAAGATTGTCTGCTAAATTGAACCGGTTACAGATATCGACGTAACATAAACATCAAACGAATCACACTTTCTTGAAGCTAAATAACAGTCTTATTTTACCGAACACTTAGAAATCTGTTCAAATTACGCAACAATTTCAAGTAGCTAATATTGAACAAATTTTTTTATCTATAGAGTTGTCAAGGGCGCCCATATGATTGATTTAAAGGGGGCTCTTAAAACGACCCCAACGGCAACACTTGAAGTGCTGCTAAATCTTCCGCCATTAGAATTGATCATACAAGTAGAGGCGGAAGCCGTACTCATTCGGCTACAAATTAACAGTCCGAATTTGGCAAAGAAAATGAACACTAAAATTACAGAAGATGAAATACTTGAAATGAAATCGGACTGTATATCTCCAGTCTGCAATATACACATGAACTTTGAGGTCATCATAGACTCAGGTTTGTGGAGAAAAGACCCTCCTATATTTCCGGAATCCGCTCTAGTCTGGTTCACAGACGGTTCAAGAGTTTCTGGAAATACTGGAGCAGCAATATACGGAGAACAAGCAAAATGTCCTGCCCTTTAGGCAGATTTGACAGCCTTTCAGGCCGAAATATATGCAATCCTCTATTGCGTTCTTCTTCTTCTTAATTCAGTTCTCCGTCGGAGATTGCTGATCATTGTGGAAATTTTTACTTTCGAGGTACCCGAACGAAATAGGTCCGCAGACGACTTCCCGAACCATTCCCTTAGATTACGCAGTACGCAGCTAGGATATACGCCGTCTTCCGATGATACGTTTCCCTTGGATAATAAGTTGTAACCCGTATTTTTGAGTTCTAGAGATGTGGCCTAGATAATGCAACTTTCTTTTCTTTATAGTAAAGAGAACTTCGGTTTCTTTATCGGTTGTTTCCTAGTTTAAAGTCCAGCTTTCCATCCCATAAAGCAGTGTCGGAAAAATGAAGCTTCGGACCATTCTTAGTCTTAACCCTAGGCTTAGATCTGGAGAAGTTAGCATTTTTTCATTTTGATGAGTGTTGCTCTCACATGTTCTATGCGAGCGAGGACTTTTTGGCGGTACGTCCATGTGTCATTCATCCAAGTTCCCAAGTATTTATACTTAGAGACTTCTATGTGTTCCCCATTTATTTGCATTTGGATTTGTTGTCTGGTTTTTTGAGATTGACATGATCTTTGTTTTTGTTAGGTTCATTTTGAGGCCATATTGTTCACTTTTCCGCACTACCCTGTTCATCATGCGCATGAGGTCGGTCATGTTGTCTGCCAGCACCACGGTACCGTCTGCATAACGGATGTTATTTATTGTTTTTCCATTTACGACGATTCCTGCGAGATGTAAAAGAGTTTCCTTGAGTATAGCTTCGGAATAGAGGTTATATAGCATCGGGAAGAGGACACATCCCTGTATTACTCCCTTTTGTATATTAATATCATCTGACAGTTCATTTCCGATTCTGATTTTAGCTGTCTGGCCCCAGTAAAGGTTTGACACAATTCGTAAAGGTTTGATGCCCCTATAGTCGATGTTCATACTTGTTAGGATATTCATCAGTTTTTCGTATTTTACATTGTCGAAAGCTTTACTATAGTCAATATAACAGGCGTAGACGTCTTTATTAACATCGCGGCAGCGTTGACCCAATACCCCAAACGCATATAGCGCTTTCCTCGTTCCAAATCCGCTACGAAATTGAAATTGCCTGTCTGTTAATTCTGCCTCGCATTTCCTATAGATTCTGGTGTAAATGATCCTAAGAAAGGCTTTCAGTGTGTGTCCCATTAAACTTATCATCCGGTAATCGTTGCAATCCGTTGCATTCTGTTTCTTTGGAATTGTGATGAACATAGATGTTAGCCATTCTGTTGGTATGATTCCAGTTTTGTATATTGTGTTCATGAGATCTGTGAGTATGTTCATGTTATTGTCATTAACCAGCTTAAACATTTCGCTGTAAATTCCGTCTGGACCTGTCGTCCTGCCTCTTTTTGTGATTTTTATGGCGTATTTCACTTCTCTGTTATGTATTTCCGGGCCTTTCTCTTCGATGTGGTTTAGATTGTATCCCTCGGGTCTCTTGTCGTTAAACAGTTCCATGACATAGTCTTTCCAGCTTTTTAATTTGTCCTTCAAATCTAGGATTATATTGCCCTTTGAGTCTTTCAGTATGGTCGTTCCTCGTTTGATGTTAGTTCATACTATTTCTCGGATCTTTTTGTGGACATTGAATCTGTCGTGCCTTTTCTGTAGATCTTCGATTTCGCTACATTGTTCCATCAGCTCCTGTTCTTTAGCTTGTATTTTCTTTTTTATATCTTTTTTTAAATTTATAGCATAACTTCTCTCTATCTTTTGTATTTGAAATCATTGGAAAAATTAATTTTGAAACATAATTTTTTAAAATTAGATTAAAATCAATGATTTTTTAAAATCATTTTATTTAAATGAAGCCAACCTAGGTCAGTGTTAAGCTTTTCTAAAAATATCGACTTATGTTGCTTTTTAAAAGTAAATTTTTAATCCTTATAAAAAATCTTGGTTTATCACCTGTTAAAATGAATGCACGAAATTGTGAATCACCCTGTGTTCCAAAAATAAAAATCAATCAAAACTAAAAAATATTACAATGATAGAATTGTACAAGAATTTTGTGACAAAAATAAATCTATTTGGAATATTATGAATAAGCTACAAAGTAAAAATAAATTAAGTAGATCTCTTCCAGTTCTAAAATCACCGGAAGGCAATTTTATTTAACGACTATTTCACTAATATTACTACTTTAAATATTGATGATTCTAAAATTGCACCTTACACTTAATGGTTTCTCTTACTTATATTTGTAATTGCTTATTTTCTGAGCGCGTTTTTCTTGACGTACTAAAAATAGATTTGGTGTATCCAGTATTTAAGAAAGGTGATCCTATAAGTAAGTGTGGTCTATAAGTATACTATCTGGACTTGCCCAGATTCTAGAAATCACTGCAAACGAGAGAATAGTTAGGTTTTTTCTTAAATAAGAGCAATCTTTTTTCTTCATCACCGCATGGTTTTCGCAAGAATCTAAATATTATGACGGGGTGCTGAGGGCCTTAGACAGGGGACAAGTCCCTATCGGTCTCTTTGTCGATCTGTCCAAGACGTTTGATTATGTTCCACAAATTACTTTTACACAAGCTACATATCTTAGGAATTACAGGGTCATTAGTTAAATGGTTGGAGTCATACTTGTTCAACAATAGATCTTGTTTGAGAGTGGTTTCTGATGAGCTGACTGTATACAGCTGAGTACCTCAGCGATCTGTCCTCGGACCTACTTTATTTATAATTTTTGTCAACATTCTGGAAAGTCATGTTAAGAATATCTCCCTAAGGACGCTGGTTGTATCTTATGCGGATGACATGAATTTTATAATCATTGATGATAATTTGAAGCCTGCGAGATCTGAAATTTTCAAGTATTTAAAGGAATGCAAGTGTGGTCCGAGAAAAATGGGCTTTGTATAAACGCTCTAAAGACTGGTGGTAGATTTGATAACATAAACTTTATACTATCTATCAACTTTCTTGGAATTCATGTGTATTCAAATGGTGTAGTTGGACGATTCATCAAAACCACGTACGGTTTTAAAATTGCCTCCTTCAACAGCAGGACTGCAATACTCAAAACCATGTATTATGAATATTATTTCCGTTGATGTCCTATTGCATTTTATTGTGGGTCTTAGAATAAACTCGGAACCAGTATTTCTAATTGATAAACGAGCCGTTCGTATCCTACATGGTTTAGGACAGAGGGAGAGCTGTAAGGTGATGTTTAGAGAGCATAAACGTTTGATCCTTTACGGTTTATATATCTACAGTTATATAAACAGCTCTTCTGTTTGTCTTTAACAATACAAATTTATTTCTGTTAAACCACATTCGTGTGTATGTCTACAGTACATGTTAGAAAGATCTGCCACTATTACCCAATCATTCATTAATTATGTATGAAAGAAATATTTTCTATACGGGTCACAAACTATATAACGCCCTTCCTAGGTATGTACGCTCGCTGAGGAGTTTCAAATAATTCAAGGCGAGAGTTTTGTCTATATTATTAGATTGTGCCCCCTATTCAATTACTGAATTTTACAATTATTTTTATAATTAGTTTGGCAAAATAATTGTTATCGTATTATGTATTGATACATAAGGTTTTAACTAGTTGCTAAATTCAGAATGCTGAATTGAAAAATATAAATGTTATATGTATGTAATTTAAATTTTTATTTTTTAATTTCACTATATAGTGTTTATTTATTATTATTTATTCACTATTCTCTATATAGTGTTTATTTATTATTATTTTTTAATCAATTAATTGAGTACTTGACTGAACAGCTTGGTCTGACGAACGAATTACACACGTCACTTATTTCGAGTCTGCAACGTGATTTTCCTGAAGATCTGGTGCCAGTGGTTTTAGCGCCATTGGTATACGTGGAGCATTGCGAATTGGCACCTGAAATGAGCGCCGCTGAAACTGGTGGGCCTATGCTCGCTGCTGATACGGCATCGCCGCTAGCTGATCTTATTACTGAAATTGGTAATTGTTTTAGTTTTTTCTATTTTGATATTTTCATCGAATTGAAGCTGATGAAATTATTCAACGTTTTGAAGATTCATATATGAAAGGTTGAGGTATATTAAATTTTGAAGTTTAATATATTAAGCGTTGTGCTAGAAAAGTAATTGGTGTAATCATAAGTGTCAGCTACTTAAAATCAGTGGAAACATTACGTTATCTAGACATATGATTTAATCGTAAATTGATTTCATGATTGCCTCACAAATTGACTGATTCATCTTCTACAGAATAGAATAAGCCTATTAACGGGATTTATTTCCTTTCAATACATATGCACTACAATTTATAGAATATAATGCATTGTATGTTATAAAGTATCTTAATTAACTTAATTGTCCGAGTGGTACATATGTGTACCATTCCGACAGAAAGGGTTAACCTATCTTGTACATTCTCCTATCGATATAGCATCTGTTATGTGGATGCCAAATCCTTCTCGAAAACTCCTATATAGGCCTAACCAAGGAACAGTACAGCGGATGAAGCGTCAAAATCTCTGCTACGTCTGGAGACGAAACCTAATGCTTTTAGACTCTTACTTAAATGTTATTAATATGGCCCGAGAAGGACATTTCTGAATCAAATAATATACCATCTCATATTGCTGTTCCTACCAAGTTAACGTTGTCAATATTGTACTGTTTTTGATTCGTTGAAAAGAGATGGTAGAATATTTGTCAATATTAAGATGTAGCAAACTTTTCTTGTGCTATTTACTTATGCTATCCAAATCCGATTAGAGAGGTTCAATGTCTGCGATGTTATTTATTACTTTAAATATTTTTAAGCGAACAGAAGGCACGAGAAATGCTCAATTATTCTCACATCATTTATGAAAAGATTAAATTAAGGGACCACTTGAGACCCTTGAACTCCCGATCTTACCGTTATTGCAGAGGAAATAAAATTTCCTATTTTTGTACTAAACTTACTAAACTTTTTGTACGAACTTATTAGTATATATATTTCGTGCACACATTTCTTATTTTCGAAGGCGCTCAATATGTGACAGGGTCGGCTCCAGAGCTTAAAAATTAGACTGGTTTTACTGTGCGCCTTTTAACGACAAGTGGATTGTATCTAACGCAATTAAAGTAGCAATAATTCTCTAGGTAAATTCAAATAAACGACATAATAACCGCTAATAGTTAACAAACAAAACAAATGTGACTTACCTTAACCACGGGGGCTGTCTTCATTTTCTTCTGCCGATAGGATTAAGGAAAAGGTGTGGAAAGAGGAAGTGCGTTTCTTCTTGCACAACCGTTCGCAAGTGATAACGAATTAGTTAATATCGTATTAGCGGTCTCTTTGACACAATAGCGGTCAAATGTAAATTATACGAATGGTCAGCACTATGACATACGAATCTTATGCCGACTGTAATGGTTATTGAAATTTCAGCGCGACAGCGACAATGCTCGCTGAAAAACGATTCCGTGCTAAACTATTGACGGCTTGCGTAAGAATTCTCTCTTTCCCGCCCGTCGCGTCAGCTAGTAACAAAACTTACGCATATAAACACACCCCAAAACTACTAGGCCAAACTATAAACTTTATTTACAAGGGGTTGGACGATAAGTTGACATAAACTATTTAGTGCAGCACCAACAATATGAAATTTTGAAATGTTAAAAGTTTGGTTTGAACCTATCGGCCTGCAGTAAAGCCATAATGGTTATCTGATATGTAATTAGTGGCGCATTCAACTTCTTCCAGTAACTTCGGTATGGTGGAATAATAATACGGTCTCTCTGACACAATAGCGGTCAAATGTAAACTATACGAATGGTCAGCACTATGACATACGAATCTTATGCCGGCTGTAATGGTTATTGTAAAACCGAAATTTAAGCGCGATAGCGACAATGCTCGCTGATAAAACAATTCCGTGCTAAACTATTGACGTTTTACTTAAGACTTCTCTCTTTCTCGTCCTTCGCGTCAGCTAATAACAAAACTTTCGCATATAAACACATCCCAAAACTACTAGGCTAAATTATAAACGTTATTTACAAGGGGTGGACGATAAGTTGATATAAACTACTTAGTGCAGCACCAAAATTCCTTCCGCCCACCAAAAACGCAATGGGGAGTGGACACGGTTTTTTGACAGGCCGCTACATCTCTCCCGTTCACGTGCGGATAGTAACGACACGCGAAATGCCATCCGCGTCTGGATGCACGCCTACCACTTGCCCCCCCCGTGGCGATACTTGATCTTGTTTTTGACCACAAATACAGTGTCCATTTTGAGGTTCTTAAAATTAGAATCGCCAGACGAATAGTGTTGCTTGACAGTATGGACGCATTGCCAGCGGTTTAGACGATTTAAAGCCAGTGATGCTAGGCCCACATCTGGCGCACTACGTAATGGTTTTAAACCTAGGAAATGACCGGGGGTCAAAACATTTAGGTCGTTGGGGTCCGAGCTGAGCGAACACAATATCCTCGAGTTTAGAACAGCTTCGATTTGGCATAGCAATGTCGAAAACTCCTCCATAGTTTAGAGCTGTTTCCCAATCATGCGCAATAAATGGGACTTGACAGATTTAATGCCAGCTTCCCAAATTACACTCCATCGGCACCCAGGAGACGATGGAGGATTGAAGTGCCAGGTTATTTTTTTCCACTTCAGATGCTGACTTCATCAGACGAACGAGTTCCTTCTGGGCACCTATAAAGTTAGTGCCACGGTCAGAAAAAAATGTCTTTCGTCGCGAACAGTCAGCGACGAAAGACAAAGCGACGTTACCCTGCGATGAAGGCTTCTGAAGTCAGATCTGTCACTAATTCCAAATGAACAGCTTTTGTAGCCAAACAAACAAATGGTACATTTTCCCCATTCGTTACATTTCCCCAAACCAAGGTACATTTTCTGAGGCCTAACACCCCGGCGTTTACCCTATGTGATAAGAAAGGGGCCTCCAAAGTCTACACCAACAGCACGAAATGCTCTCAACTGCTGCACATGATAGGCAGGAGGCAAGTCATCAATGGGAGGTTCTGTTGCGATTGGTTTTGTACTAAAACATTAGAGGCACTGATCCAACCTAGATTTAATTGCACGACGCGACAAAATCCAAAATTGTTGTGATAGCAAGAATTGCAAAGTACGCTACCGTGCATGTAAATACCTTTGGTGGTATTCATCAATTACTAATTCGGTGAATTTATGGTTACGTGGAAGAAGAGCAGGATGCCTTTCTTCAAACGAAAGTTCAGAGTTAGACAATCGACCGCCCACCCTGAGAATGTCAGCGCTGAAGATAAGGATTCAACTTTGCAAATGGTTTACTAGGCAAAGTACCCTTGGCGAGATTATAAATTTCACTATGATACGGCAGCGCTTGAGTAGCGTGAACTATCAAATTGAGGACCACTCGCATTTCACTTTCTTGAATAGGGTCAACCTTCTGATTATCCCGATTTCGACAGTTGAAAATAAATCGACGACACAATACCAGAATTCGCTAGATTTTTGACAACGATGAAAACTAGTTTAACATATTTTGCAATAAATCGGGTTCGTTGTTTCTGATTAAAACGAGCCTTTTTCCTCCTGCTGGCAACCTGAGGGTACCACGAACGCAGAAGTTTGGGAAGCCCATGAAAATTTCGGTTGGCGGACAAAATCTGGCCCCGCCCACTATAACGACACGTTACAAAGTTGATTTGGCAATAATCCACGAGAAGCACAATCAGCTGAATTATTTTCAGACGCAACATGATACCTAATAGAGCCTGGAATGGCAATTTGTATTTGACTAGTACGATTAGTCACGAATGTTTTCCACCGTGGAGACGAAGCGATATAAGAAAAGGCATCCGAAGATTGATACCAGGCGAGCACTGAGATTTTGGTATTATAATCAATGTCATCGAAGGCAAAACTCTCATCCTCATTAGACAACAATTCTGTTTGGTAACTCGACCATTTATGTAACTCAAAGTCCCCACACCTGAAAATGTCTATAAGTTGAGATTTAAGTTGCAAATCTCAGCGTATTCATCTCAGCAAACAATAGCAACAGCGTATGTTCGAAATTTGGGCAGCAAATAACGAATGTCTTTTTGGAGCTTAGGTCCAGCATGTAATGACTCATTCTGAGATAAGCCTAGAACATCGCGAGTCGATGCATCGGAAACGAGACGAAGTTTTTTCTGTAAACTATTTTGGTTTAGAACAGAATGATGGGGATAATCTGCCATAAAATCTTTATAAGCCTGATACAACACTGGATTTTTAACCAAGCGACGTTCTAGATTATAGAATCGACGAACTGCCAACTCACGACTTTGAGTAAACGACGGCAGCGGTTCTTTAAATGGCAGCGGAACAATATACCGACCATCTGGAGAGCGATTTTGGTGGTTGATAAACAATTTCTCACAAGCGAGATCATCAGGAGAGGAAGGCAGTGCAACCTGGATGTCTACAATTTCCCAAAATTTGGCTAGATTATAGGACAAATCATCCTGTTTCAGACATAGCTGTAATGAGTTCAAATTGGAAAACCTTGGCAACTTGTTTTCCCAAATACGATCCAACCAAACAATGTATTCAATGCTATAGTTCTTTAACGCCTCCACTGAGCATTCCATTCAACAAGATTTGAGAATATATATCTGCTCCAAGCAGAACGTCAATGTGACCCGGCCGATAAAAGTTGGGATCAGCTAATGCTAGCTGTCGACTCGAGATGACAATTTGACATTGGAAAACAAATACTGGAACGCAAGAGTTGCCAGACAACAAGTTACTACTTTTAGTTGCTGAGCCACAATGCAACAATGTGTGGTGTTTACCACAACATTTTCGGCATACATTGTTAGAAGAACACGATTTAACCTGATGGTTAGGCCTCAAACAATTCAAACAAAGCCGATTACGTTCGGTAACGAGCTGCCGCTGCGGTGGGGATTTAGCCAGAAATCTCGAACAATCCTGAATTCCATGGGTTGCTTGACAAAGACAACATTTGTTTTACTGGATGGCTTCGAATTAGACACCAATGACACTTGAGTGTGATTTGGTTTAGAGTGGGAGTAATACGACTTAGCCGAAGGCTTATTGGAGCTACTGAGCTGTGCAGAATCTAAAGCCTTGGATTGTGCCAATACAAAAGTTTCGAGATTTTTGTAACTAGAATTTCTACAGTGCTAAATTCCCTTTCAAATAATGAACGAGTATGAGAGTCCACCTTTTTCAACAACAAATTCAACAATATGAAATCCCAATGTTCTGTAGGAAAACATAAGAATTTTAGAGCAGAAAGATTTTCTGAAAATATATCTACAATGCTCTCAATCCCTTTGCAGAATCTGTGCTAATGGCTTGTGCATTGCGTATTGAATCCTAATAATACCTGACGAGCACACGTTTATTTTCGTAACGATCAGTTAGAGCTTTAAAGGCAATGGGATAAATGGAATCCGGCAACGGTAGTTGATGAACAAGTCTAAGTGGTTCATCCTTTAATGATGCAACGAGATATTGCTGTTTTTTCGCATTAGATAAGTTCGGATTACTATCGACTAAAGTGCGAAACAAATCAATAAATCTCAACCAATCGCTCAAGTTTCCACCAAACACTGGAAGACAGATTTTTGGTAATTTGGCATTAGACGTGTGC
This sequence comes from Adranes taylori, assembly GCA_009867245.2. Lineage (NCBI taxonomy): Eukaryota > Metazoa > Arthropoda > Insecta > Coleoptera > Staphylinidae > Adranes > Adranes taylori. Next base: position 3,583 of record WYDF02278018.1, on the reverse strand, counting down.
CCATGGGTCCCTTGATCTGTTCCAGTCGACTTTGAAAGCAATGTGTCTTGTAAGCACTTAACTTTGAAGTACAAATCATCGACCTTTAAGGCTTCGGATATTTCAGGGTCTAGTAATTCTGGCTCATAGTAATTCTGGAGTTTGCGTACCATCTGTAACAGCTAACTCGGCCGCTTTAACAACATTCTCCAAACGATGGATAGCCAAATTTGTAGCCGCGCGAGTTGGGCTATATCAACTGACATTTTGATTAATTCTGTATTTCCAATTCAATTTAAACGAAACGCCACTAGAGAACAAAACGAAAACAAAATCGGCAAATGTAGCAAACCCACTAAATAATAAGAATACTTGTTAGCCTAAATGAGAGATATGTACCACTAACACCTGGAATTAAAACTTCGCGCATACACACAACCACACACACACAGCCAAAGGATGAACTTGTATTTAGGAACTGAAATCTTCCCCGACAAGAATCTGAATGTATGTAAAATAACACAGCTTTATTAAACAAATTTTGTCTATAAATTCAACTTCTAAAACGAACGAACGAAAAGGAGAAATATTGGAGAAATATATCAGAGAAATATTAATTTCTCTGAAAAGGGCGGCAGAGAAATTAATATTTAAAGTTTTTTAATAAAATCTTGAAACGATAATGAACAAAATAATCAATCAGTTTATTTAATTAATTATCAAATAACCAACGCGTAAATCAATTTTTGTCTGTTCGTTTGAATTATAATACTGAATCGCCATAGAATTATTGCTAATTATTTGTTCTATTGATCAAAAATGCAAAAAAATCCGGCTTGAAGGACCAAAAATGATAGGACCGGCTCCAGAGTTATGAAATTGGATTGCTTTTACCATGCGCCTTTTAACGATAAGTGGACTGTATCTAACGCAATTAAAGTAGCAATAATTCTCTAGGTAAATTCAAATAAACGACACAATAACCGCTAATAGTTAACAAACAAAACAAATGTGATTTACCTTAACCACGGGGGCTGTCTTCATTTTCTTCTGCCGATAGGATTAAGGAAAAGGTGTGGAAAGAGGAAGTGAGTTTCTTCTTGCACAACCGTTTTCGACCTATAACGAATTAATTAATAGCGTATTAGCGGCCTTTCTTACACGATAGCGGTCAAATGTAAACTAAACGAATGGTCAGCACTATGGCATACGAATTCAATTGTTATATCAGTTTGTTATTTGTCTGGTACTATATATTATCAGACAAATGTCTATGTTTGTCTATAAACCATTCCTTGAGTTTCTTTTGAAAGCTATATCGTCTTGTTTCCATTTTGATCTCTTTCGGGATATTGTTATATATCTTTGCCGCTTGGAAGTACAGACTATTTTCATAGAATATGGTACTGTATGGTAGTATGCTTATATCTTCTGCTTATGGTATGCTGTTTCTTGTACTGTATTGATTTATGTTACCGTTTCTAACAAATATTTTTTTGTTATCGAACACAAACATGAGACAATGTTAGTGTTCAGTTTTCTTTGAATAATGGTTTACAATGTGCTTTATACGATGCTTTGCATATCAACGGTATAACTCTTTTCTGTACTAAGAATACCAATAAGGAAAAATTTATTATTACAACTAATGTCTTAAATTGTTCGTTATTTGTATTAAATGTCTATTACTTCAAATAATACGTTATAGGTCAGAATAAAAAGTAACACTTCTTAATCATCATTTAATTATAGCGCATGTAGCGTTTCCATATACTATATAGTGTATCGTGGATATGGATATTACTGGCTTGATTATTAAGTCTGTCTTCGTTATACCTAATAACTCGATTGTTGAGTTGGTACTTCTCATTTACGGTGCTGTAATGCCGGTAACAAAAATTTATAATAATTAAAAACATCTATTTCCAATAACATCTAAAACAAATGCAATGATGGTTGCATTCTTAAATTAATATTTCATAATATGAATTTTCATTCCTGATAACAGCCGGTTAGTGGCTTCATAAGATGAGTTGCTTTTTACAAAAATATGAGGCAATGATGCTCCTAATAAAGGAGGTGCTGCTGATCCCTTATAAATAATAATGGGTGAAATGATTCCACACATCTTGTCGCTTTTTTAAGACATTATTGTAATTATAAATTGTTCCTTGTTGGTATTACGTACCTATTACTTCAAATAATATGTTATACTTCAGAATAAAAAGTAGCACTATTTAATCATCAAAAAATAGTATGCTTCCAATGTTTTGTAAATTAATTTAAATATTTTTTATTTCTTATTTTTCATTTTTGTATATTTATATTAAAGAAAAACATTAAAGATTAAAAGGCAACCATTATTGACGTATATTTTCTGTTGTTAACTAAAACTAATGTTTGAGTATTTTAATCAACTCAATAGGTCATTTTTATGACCTATTAATAAAAAATAGCAATAAAAAATTTATGGCTTAAAATTCCATATATTTACCTATATTTTTTGTAAACCAACACTTACGTTATAAGTAATATAATATTTGTCACTTTTAGGTTATAGTTTTACCTCGAATATTGAAGAATGTCGTTCAAATTTATTGAAATTGTCACGGGATATTACTCCAGCTCATGTCGCACGTATGCTCTGTGTGATGTGTCGCACAATTACTGGTTTAGAAGATGCCATTAGCATTCAAACGCCAGGTCAATTCACTAAACCTACAGAAGGTAATTAATTATAAGGGTAATTTACAGATCTTACTTTATAGAAATAAATGAACGTAAGTAAAAAACTAAAATTGTAAAATACTTATCAGTCGACTATCATCTACTCTGAAGCTCAGAACTTTCCTAACAGGACGCAAATCGACGAAGAAACCGCGAATCTGGGGAAATGTTAAGACGAGTGCAATTTTGAGGAGACTAACGAAAAATGATGTTACATATTTTTATTTATTTTTTTTCATCAAACCAAGTGATACAGGCACATTATGGCATTTATGCAAATTAGACTTTTTTACGGAAGTAATGTAAATAATTCGAAAGCTCTGAAAATTGCTGGTGAGAGCTGAATAGGCTAACGCTATTATATACGTATGATACAATACGCTAAAACAAAGTGTCATTTAGGCGGTGATTTCTCATATCAATTTCAAGCTGGTTTTTCTAAATGATATTCTAAATTTAAGTATTTTTGAGATATCGTTTCGGAACTATCTATGCTATCTGTCTATTATTTATCACGTAGAATGTGATAGGAGCCTATTTTTCGAGTTGTTTCCCGGTTACTCAAAGTTTGGGGCAAACTCATGAGTTTGACAATGGCGCCAATATGTAATTATTATGGAACACAACAAAATAGTAAACAGAATTATTGTAAAATTAAAATGCAAAAATTTGGGACGGCCCCGCTATCCCATCTGTCATATACTGGAAGTCATACATTTATTATATTTTGCATAAAATAAAGGTAGATTTATTTAGTTTACTCTCACCTTATAACTCATCTATTAAATTTAATTAGCACAAAGTTGTTCACGATAATAATCGATTGGTAGAGAAACCCATAGCTGTAACCATTCTATAAAATCTTTCTTCGGAAAGG
>WYDF02278007.1:0-17404 GCA_009867245.2 Adranes taylori | reverse complement strand
TAGAAGTAGCCCAAAAATTGATAATTAAGATCATCTACAATAAACCATATAGGTATTCATCTAGAGACTTGTTTGTGAAAACAGAACTCTTAAGAGTCTTAAACAGTTATACATATTGTCTATATTAAAGTTTAACTAAAGGCATAAAACATCTTTAAATCTCTTAACTTTTATTGAACATAATTATGATACTAGAAATAAAGGGAATGCCCAAACTTTGCACATTAACAAGACTATTTGACAGACTTTTTCCTTTACCATAAATCAATCTTCTACGGGATTGGATGAAAATAACATCCGTCGCAAATAAGACTTTCACTACATATTGTAAAAAATGGATTAGAGACTCAGCAGAACTTGAATCAATTATCTGAACTTAACTAAATTGTATATTCTAAATTGTATATTTTACATTATATATTCACAAAATCCCCTTTTATACATATCCTTTTCCTATCAGTTCATCACTTCCACTTACTACATAAACATTACAATATTGTAAATTAACATATTCAAAGTCTCATAAATAAATGCTGATTTAATTATGCGCCAACAAACACTATATCTTTAAATAAATGTCAAAGAAATAATACGTTTGGTCACATACAAACTTTAAAACAGTTTCTGTGACTACCAACTACTATATTATATTTCAGTTTATATAGCTTTTGTATATCTTACTTTTCTATTTTTTACGTATTTACTTTTATTATGTACAAACTTTTATTGTACTGTGTTATATAAATAAAAAAAATAATTAAAATAAAAAATTAATCAAGGACATCCCCTTTTAAAATATAGATGCGTATTTATTACAAATAGCTTGGAAAACCTCTTAAAATTACGCAAAACTTCACACGAGTATGCGCAATATAATATAAATTCCAAAAATGTATCATAGCTAAACATAAAATCTGCCATTTTACCTTCTTCCAGAGATGGTATAGGTGTCCTTCTATCCTCAGGAGTGACACTTCTATTCCTCAACGATAAGCTATTAAGTTCACCATCTTCGGAATCGGAACTACTTTCATCCGAACTAGAATTTTCCGAACTTGAGCTAAACGAATCGTCATCTGAACTACTAGCTGAACTGGATGAAGTTTTCCTGTTTCGGTTGGTTTGGTGTCTGCTACTAGTGTTACTAATTTCATCTAAGTAAAAACAAAAGAAAAAAAATTATCATCTTTTTCGTGTAAAAGTAAAAAACAATACCGGTTTCGAGTTTCAGTATATCTTCAGATATCGAATTAAAAAAAATATTGATAGATTTTTGCTACTCGACATTTGATACAAGTGGATGCTTCAAACGGGTCACAATCGATTAAAATTACAGTTTCTCAAATATAAACAATTATTTCTAATTATATAAACTGTTTAGTCTTGATTTACTTTAACCACTTTTTGTTAGTTTAATTTGCTTGTTCTTAATAATAACAAAAATTAGTAAAATGCATGTGAATCAATTAAAAAAAAAAAGATTTCTTATTTTACAAGTTATTAATATTTCTTTTCACCTCGCTTCACCTGTGACTTCGATTTTTTTTACACACATATTTTGGGAGACCACATTTTCATTGATATCCAGAGTGGAACGCTCAAGGAACACTTTCCCTTCTCGAAAGATTTCTTCGAAAAGTCAAAATGTATAATATTTTCACAAAGAATAGTATATTTAAGAGACAATAGTTTTAAAATAAATTTAAATAATGATGAAAAATTGCAAACAATGTTGTTAAACAAACCTGTTTCATTATCAGACCCATCAAGATGTCGAACGATTTCCTGATCGTCTCCTTCTTCTGGAGTTGGCAACGGTAACTTTTTACGCCTGAATGAAGGCATTTTAGGGATAGAAGCACGAAGGCCTAAGCCTCCCACGTCCACAGAGTACAGTGAATCACAATTCGATTCCAAGAGATAATTGATGTTATCTCTAGTTGGTTTATGTTCAACCTTTAAAAAAATGTGTTTTAAGAAATATTTAGAAATATCTGTTCGTATTGAGGTGATGAGTTTAATTCACGATAAAATTATCATAACAAATTATAACTGTGACTTCTGACTTTCTGTATTTCAAAAAGAAAACATGTCAACATTCACATTAACTTACATTTTTGATAAACAAAAATGATTTTGATTACTTTTGAAAGCAAATTAAGAAATGTCAGAGTGAAATCTCAAAGTCAAAATACCAAAAATACACTGAATTCCCAAAAATAATATTACGATTTAGCTAATCTTATCTCACTGTAAATAGAAAACCTATATAAACCCCAAAAACTATTCCAAAATGCAACAAAAGTGGAAACTAAATGAGACAATATAAATAAATATCTAGCCATATAAATTTGCTAGCCGCTGGTGCTGCACTGAGCGGAGCGTTGGTTTTCATTAACAAATGCAATGATGCAAGGTGAAACCAAAGCGTACCGATGAAGGCTATCACCTATGCCAGATATGCGGATCTATTCTACTTCGCTGTTTTAATCCAATTTCAACTTCCTAAACGTCATTAAGTAGTTTTCGAAATAATTAACTAATTTATAACAAACAGTTTTACTTCTTAAATCGTTAAGAGTAGGTTACGTGATCGTTACGAGGTACTCCGATTGCGAGTACTCGATTATTTGTTTCGATTACGAGATACTCGGATTACGAGGTGTTTCGATTACGAGATTCGAGGTACTCCGAATACGAGCTACTCTCGTACCTACGATCGTTACGTTGGTATGAGGATCACCTACGTGATCGTTAATAGTACATATTTTACGAGTATAACGTGATTAAAGTATCTTAAACACTCCAAAGTATCATATGATCCCCACGTTATACATCTTATACACCGTACATAAACCTTAGAGGTTCTATGTACAGTAATAGTACAATGAGGTATTGAAAAGTACACAATGTCAGAAAGATAAAAAAATATCCCATTTTACTAATCAAAAGAGGAGTGGCATCGGGCCCAGAAAACTAATACGGAATATCCCTACTTAACACTTTCATAAAACTGCTCATTCGTTGATTAGGGCAACAGTTCTCGAACAACATCGTAGCAAGTAAGGAATAACAAAGCTTTCAAAAGAATAGGTCGGCTGTCGTAGTTGTATTTGTCACTATATATAATAGAAGAAGCAATGAATATAACTAGGTAGAACGGACGGATATTGTAAATAAACTGAAGCATAAGAGAAAGTATCCAAATGTCATGGAGACGATTAGACAATACAACACAGGCGACACCATCATAAGAAAAACAATAACACTTACAAGGGAAATACGGCTCAATGCGGGCGTAAAGCAGGGAGATAACCTTAGTCCATTGCTATTTAACCTCGCAATGAACAAGTAACCAAAAACGTGACCGGATAAATACTGGACTTAGGATGGGAAATAAAAATCTAAAAATGTTGTGGTATGCGTTCAAAACAAAAACAACGCTATTTGCGGACACTGAAAATTACTTGTACTAGCCAATACAGCTAAATCGTTATAATTTAATATAATGTATTCACTATTCTTCATGTTCCCATTACTTATGGACACATAGTTATTATCCAATAACTAAAATGTCAAAATGAATTATAATAACTAAAATGTCATTACGGTGTTCTGTTTGTTTCCATTTCAAAGAACAATTACAGGTTTTCGAAAAATATAATTTCTGAATTTGAAACATTACAGAGTTTGGGAGATTAATTATGATAGGTAAATTCATAAATCAATATCAATACCTGAACTAAATATTCATCCCGTTTATCCTGTTTTCGGGATTCATCTTCCCACCAAGTCTCAAACTTCAAAAAAGCAGTATTTTCTACCATTTTCTTGTTGAAGTCCTTTTTCAAGATTTGTTTCAATTCTTGTGTAATTTTCTGCACTACTCCATCAATCGTTGGTTGATGCGGATCATTTTTATTTGGAGGTTGCGTTGTATACGTATCGAATTTGCGTGGTGGCATCTGTTAACAGAATATAAAAATATACAAATAATTAAACATTACATTCAGATTAGAGTCATGTTAATTAATATTATAATTATTAATGTTGATAGGAAATCTACATTTTAGTTAATTATTTATTATTCTTATAGAATCATAATTCTTACTTGATATGGCATATACGGTGGTTGATGTGCCTGTTGAGGATGTGTAGGCATTGGAAATTGCGGATACTGCGGTAGGTACATCGTTTGAGGACCATAAGGTAGATGATATGTGGGTCCCATAGTATGCCGCCAGTCAGGCGCTTGGGGAGGACCACCAAACGGCGGATTGTAAGTATACGGATAACCTGTTAAAAGATTTAAAATATTTCGTATTATCAAAATATTTTAAAGAGTCAACAACATACAAACAACTCCATATAAAAAAAACACTATGCAAAATTTTATAATACCATTGCTGACTTAGCCCCTAATAATACCATTGCTGCAGAGTATATTTTTGCATCAGGTGAACTTATAAACTTATAAATTCGCACGCCAGACTGCCTTTGTCTTATGAATTTGTCCGCTTTGGCGCGGTCTGCTGACGTTTTTGACTTCATTTTGCCCCACTACCGCTTTTGAGTCACTCTTTCTTCGTGTTCGCTCTACGTAAAATTGAGGACCCAGGATCTAACGGGACCTCAAAAAGTTTGTAAAATTTTAAATGTGGCAACATCGCGCTCTACACCACTTGGGGGGATGGCATTACTTTCATTCGACGCATAATACAATATACTATATGCGAGCCAAATTTCAGTCCTCTAATTTTACTTAATTTCTCAATAAAATAATCATTTCGAGACCCTCCAAAAATTATAATGTGTACCCGCCACTGATAACATCATTTATTCAATAGCGAAAGCAGTTTATACAGCAGTTCATACAGCGTAAAATATTTTTTCCTGTAACTTTGCATATCTGAGCTATTACGTATGCTTACATGTATATAATATGATTGTTGAATGTCGGCTGCCATGGCGACAAGTTGCAAGGTAAGGGTCATATCATTGAAATGATAACAGCTAGACCCATCATATGTGGTATCATTGTAAAAAAATCGAAAGGGCTACCAAAATATAAGAAAATATACAGGGTGTTTCTAAAAAGTTTAAAAAAATATTTGATTGCTCAAAATCGGTCAAGTATATTCAGTTGCCCATACTGGCAAAATTGAGGCTCCCTGGTCTTACATATGATCCCCAAGTTTCATTTATGCAGCATTCATAGGAACCAAGATATTTAGGGTAGTACACTTTTTTTCAAGGTCAAATTACTCCGGTGCTATGACGTGCGAGTTTTTTAAACTCACTTAATCGCTTAAGTATTAAAGGAACTTTCGACACAAGAAAGAAATTAAAAAAAAAATGATGCGAAACATTTCGAGAAAATGGACCCTAAAGTTAGCAAAACAAAAAATACCCTGTATATATGTTAAATTGTGATGTTGGAAAAAATGTTTCAAATAAAATCGACGGGCTTTTATGTACCCTATACAATAAAGTTTATTCGAATGTCCTATCTATTATCGTTCCTGAGATATTTCAATAAAAGTTTGTTAAGCTTAAAACGTGGCAACACCGCTTCTTATACAATTTGTCAAGATGGGGCTTTTTTATTCGACGCATAATATAAGGCGCTATATGTGTGCAAAATTTTAATCTCCTAGTTTGAATACAAAATTTCTGAACAAAAAAAATGGCACCTGTCCGCCATATTGGATTTATAACAAAAATGACCATTCTGCGGGCTCATAGTCTATACCTGTCTACCAAATTTCATCCAGATCGGTCCCATAGGGAAGGAGAAATTCTTGAAGATACAGACTTACGTACGTACATACTAACAGACACCGAAAAATCAACCATTCTTCTTTTAATTTATTAAGCAAGAAACAATTTTTTTAGAAAAAACTTTTTATATGAAAAATTGTTCCTTATGACCCCCTCCCCCACTTTGAATTGCGTATTAACGTATTGCAGTAATTTCAATACAAAAGACGTACTAAGGTGAAATAGAAAAAAATGTCAAAACATGAACTCTTATTTTAACCCTGTTCATTCCCTTATCCCTTCACGCTCATACTACCATAATTTCTATACCCTTTACTCCACCTCTCACATATCCCTTCCATGCCCCCCTAAGCTTCTTTCGTCTGTCATAGAAAGAAGAGTCATTCTTTCCCTATGTTTCATCCATTTAATGTTCTTCTCTCTTCCTTCTCCCCTCCATAAATCTTTCCATAATTTCTATTCATATACCTTTTATTGTGCCTCCCAAACAACTTTTACATTACCCGCCAAACACATATCTTCGTCGCTCAAATTCATTCTCGTACATACATTCACCCAGTGCTCTCACCTTTTTTCAACTCTTCCACATATCCTGCATATCCACTCACTCTCATCCATCCAATACCCGGTTCCACTTTCCTCACTCCCAATCTAAATCGCGACATCGTTCGCTTTTTTCCATACTGTCATATACTCTGGCATTCCCTCCCCATTCAGGAAATAGTGAAATATTTCCTGTTACATCTCCCATTACTTAATTTGTTCCATCTTTCTTGCTCCTCAATATCATTCATCCCAATCTCTACTTCATTTACAGCTTCGTCCACGTCACACATTTTCTCAAACCATCCTCCCAAGAAAATAAAACAAATTATCTACTTCTTTCTTAGATTGTTCTTTCATCCATACGTAAGTTGTATTCTAGAATAATTAGTAACTTGGAGGGCAGAAGCTAAATTCTGACTAGGGAACAAATAATTCTATAAGTATATGATAATCTTCCCTACAACTTTTTTAAAAGAGTAACTAATGTCAATTCATTACAATAACTGTAATTGAAGTAATACCAGAAAATAAATTGTCGAAGCATCTTCATAAAAAATAAAAGTCAGCAAAACAAAACTCATATGAAATTTAAAAAAAACCATCATAAAGTAATTCTCTTACCTGGATACTGCTGATACATATTAAAATGAGCATGCTCTTGTTGAGGCGGTAAAGGTGGTGGAGGTGGTTGATCTGGTGGTATGTTAAGAGGCGGTGGCGGTTGTGAAGGTAGTGGTGGTTGAATTACTGGTGGTGGTGGCGGCGGCGGTGGAAGAGTCTCTGGAGGTCGTGAAATTGGGGGCGGAATTGATGTATTTGGTGGTTTGAGTGGTTCTTCTATTTTCTGATCCGCATTACTGCTGAGAGATGATAAACTCATTTGATCATCTTCCATACCAGATTTGCCGTCTAGTTTAGAAATGGAGTCCAGTTTAAAATCCGATTTATCGATTGGACTGAAATTAAAAAATATAGATGTGTACATGTGATTAGTAATTACATTTTTATAAAAAAAGAACATTATTTCGAAAACGGTCGACAACTTGGAAAATTTCCAAGAAATAATATTCTATAAAAAGCTGCATCTTAAAGAAATTCTTTGCAATATGATTTAACTTCAGGACAAGAAAGTTTCGTAAGAAATTCTTGCATGAGTACTATATCGTCCAAGATTTTCGAGTAGACCCATTTCTACAGGCATTCGAGTTTTCTAAAAGATTTTTAAAGAGCTCTTGAATCATTGTAGCAGCTTATCCTAAATAGTCAAACAAATCTATAAAACTTAATAGCCAGCTTGATGCCTTTCCAGAGGTGGATCTAAGGGCAGAGAGCTATAGATAATCCCTCTCCACTATGACGTTTTTACCATTAATTATAAGTCAGTAGTTCATACCGTTTACTGCAAAATAAATTAGCATAAGCTAAAAAATGAGAGGAATGGTTTATATTGATTTGTCAATATAATTAATTTTCTTTTTCATGGTTTATATATTTATTTACTCAAGCATATAATCAGATTTTACCAAATTAGTAATATCGGTGATGTTTTTGTGCCATAAAACTCCCTAAATGGCAATTCCGGTAATTAGGACGAAAGATTTTATCAATTAAGGTTCATAAAATTAATCAAATTAGGAAATAATAAGATGTTTGGGGATTACAGTATCCTAAGTTTTCGTTTGAAAATGATGCAACATGTAAACGAAATATAAATAGAAATAACTTCGATACCTATAATTGTTATCGCCTGTAAGAAATTCATCTTCACTCGATGATATATCGCTACCAATCTTATCCATTTCAATTTTGACTCTACGCAATAAAGCGGTCGCTTCTAATGTTTCGCGTTGACGAGATAATAAAGTGTGTTCAACTGCATTTCGAAAACACTGCATATATATTTCTCTCGACAGAAATGGTGACGGTGGATCGCTCAATGGAAGATTTTCATGCTTGAGTAGATCGTCGGTGTCCGGAGCAGGTGGATTTATCGGAAGATCACTTAACGAAACACTCGAACGATCTAAGAAGAAAATAACATTATTTTCACGACCACAAGAGTTTAGAATACATAAGATTGATACATTCTAAGAATCAATTTACGAAATATTTAAGTATGTATTGCTTACCGTCATCATCACTATCGATTGAGGTAGGTATAGGAATTTGATCATGTCTGAGCTTATTCTCATCCTCCGATTCACTGCCTAATGACAAAAATGGTGGGGCCATTCCACCTGATCCTTTACCTTTTAAAAGCAAAGCGATTCTGAAAAAAAAAATAATTACATATAGAATTCAAACAACTAGAAAGATAATCGATAATAAACATTTCATTAGTTTTTAATTAAAAAATTATGAAAGCGGCCCCAAAACCGAACCCTGTATCATTTCCTTGACATTAGAGTAATTATTATGGCACTTAATTTTTTAGCGTGTAATTCGCAGATTTTCGCTGGCATTATGCGACCCCTGTGCAACTCCGGAAAAAACTGCAATTTCTTGGGAAATAAAATTTCCTATTCTTTTCTGGTTGTTTGCTGAAAGATAAAAAGCTATGAAGCCACTTAATAACGCTACCTCATATTCCCAAAGCTCTCAGTTTATAAATTAATATATCATGATTAACTCTATCAAATGCTTTTGAGAAATCAGTGTACATTGAATGAACTCAAGCTTCTGTTCAAAGGTTTCAAAAATAAATTTTTGATGAGTCATTAGTTTGGTTTCCACAAGTACAAAGCAATGTCAATTTTGACATATTATACCTTTAAATTCCCTTATTAATTGCTTTGTTAAAATAGCATTCATAATTTTTGGCATATGTGATCCCAAAGTAATTCCTGTGCAATTTCTAACATCATTTCTGTCACCGGATTTAAATATTGAGTTATAAAGCTTCACGTCCATATGTCTGAAAAAGTACTCGCAGACAAGGATAAGCTATTAAGAAGTTTAAGAAGTGCACATAAGGAGCATACAAAATTCCTTAGAAAATAAGTCAGCTATGTCGTGGCTATTACTAGCATTGGAATTTTCCAAATACATGATATTTGGAAGACCGTTTATTTTTCTAGTATCTCCAGGTAGGCTGTAATCACCGAATATCAGAAACTCCTCTCAAAATTCAGATAGACTGCTCCCAAAATTATGGTGCTGCTGCATATTGTAACTGCGACAAACAGTTGTTCAACATTATTTTCTATAATAGTTAATCTTCTGGATTTTATCGAATCATGAATAGCTATGAACCCCCTCCCCATTTCTTATTGATAGTATTTTCAGTCTAATCTATATACATTGTACTGCCTCAGTTTAATTTCTGTCTCAGTATAACCTCGGTATAATTAAGATTGAGCCAACTTTCCGCTAGTATGATCGCATCATAGTTTGTTATCGATATTGCTTGTTTGAACTCATTTAACTTACCACAAATACCTCAGTGTCTTCACAATATTTAGATTGGTCCAGTCTAGAGTGAACATGATTGAGTCTAGAGTGGTTTAGTATAATAATATTTGGAATTTCTTGAATATATTTTATTGAGCTGTTAGCATTTCCTTCATTTCGTCTTTGTTCCAATTCCAATCCAATCTTCAATTCTTTCAAATATCAACGTTGTTTTACAGTTAAATCAGCTGTTAATATTTATGCTAGTTTTTTGTGTTTTAAATTTATTATACAGAATATCTCTGAGTGCAGACTTTTTACCGATGCGAATAACATTTTTTTATTTCGACAAGGACGTCAATAGAGGACCCGAAAACATTTTTAGAATTTAAGCGCGACGCGGTCCTTAAAAAGTTAAGAAACACTAATGCAGAGAATCAATGATAGCAGCTATTAAGACTCTTCCAGTAGACATCGCCTGCATTACTGAACATTGATTATCACCAAATGAAGCATCACATTTCAAATTATTTAATTGAAAAGCAGTTAACACCTACTCTAGAGAAAAATTAAAGCATGGAGGAGTCATGATATTATGTAAAAATTAGTTACTCTGTGAAGAAATACATATTAATAACTCTTCTCACGAAGGCCACTGTGAATTTACTGGTATAAAATATTTTAATAATAATTGCATGTTATAGATCTCCTTCTGGAGACTTTAACATATTTTTAAATGTTCTACAATAAATTTTAAATTTATATATCAATTCGTATAAAATTTTAATCTGTGGTGATTTCAAAGTGAAATTCTTAGACAGTGGTGAAATCTCCAAAGAATGATAACACAACCAACGCGTGGTCAGAATTGTATTGATAACATTTATGTTAATTTTCATACAGTTGTTGTAAACAAAGCCATCGATCTCCAAATATCAGATCAGTTGAGTCAATTCATCAATTTTCCAGTGGAACATGAAACCTTTGACAAAGGGGCGAAACAGATGAAGTTAGTCAGGCCAATTACGCTGCGAGGCAAGAACATCTTCTTCAGGTTACTCTCCCAGGTGAATTTTGGCACTGCATCGACTGTGTGTACAATACAAACTTTTCATTACATGACAGATTCAACTCATATATACAGGAAATTGTAAGAATTTTTAATGAATTATTTCCGCTCACAAAAATTCGCACGAGAAAATGTGATTCTGGAATCAAGTGGTTTAATCAAGAATTAAAAGTCATGAAATAAATTGTTTCTGCTTAATTATCTATGCACTAACTTCCGGACGAATGCATTATAGGAAGATAATTATCCTCGAGCTCTGAGAGAAACAAAAAGGATTGCATTCGGGAAAGTTATCACAGGATCCAACATCAAAACCAGGAAACTTTGGGAAATAGAGTACGGTCGCTATAATACAGGAGACAGTAATTCTCAGATAGATGTATAGATCCTGACACTTTCTATAATTATTTTGCTGAAATTCCTACCCGGATAGTAGCGAGACTGTATGGCTGTTTGGGATCCTGGAACTACGAATGTAATCACCCCTCCGACTATTCGTTTCTTATTTGGAAGCGCCGCACACAATGATGTAAGGGAAACCTTTAAAGCGCTGAAGAACTCCAAATCACGAGATGTATATGGACTCAGTACCAATTTAATACAGAGCAATGTTATCTACCTGATTGCACCAATGACGCGCCTAATAAACGAAATTTTTCATGAAGGAACCTTCCCTGACTGCTTAAAAATTGTTCATGTCATATCCATATTAAAAAAAGGTGATAAGAAAATGATCAGCAACTATACCCAATCTTAGTGCTACCAATTTTCTCTAAAATAATAGAGAAGATAATGTGCGATAAAATCATATACAATTTTGAAAAGAACAAACTATTTCAAGTCAATCAATACGGCTACAGAAAAAATAGAAAGACGAGAGCATGCTATACTGCAGTTCTGCAATGTTGTTCTGGCGGCATTTGATAATCTGATGGTTTCGACGTCGTAGTTTTGCGACCTGGTCAGGGCATTTGACTGTATAGCGCATGATATACTCTGCAAAAAATTTGAGTTGTATAATAAAAGGCAACTAATAAAATCTTACCTGACGCATAGAAAACAGAGGGTGATCATAAAGGATGTGTGCTCTGAGGACACAGGGGGTGCTTCAAGGATCCATTCTACGGCCAATTCTATTTATAATCTTTTTCAATGACTTTACCTTAAGTGTAAAACCAGATCATAGTATTTTGTTCGCTGATGATATAACACTAACCGTTCTAGGAAACAATAGAAGACAAGACGTTCAAATGGAAGCAAGTTTCATGTATTAAAAGGCGCAACAGTGGTTTCTCTCGAAAAAATTCATTTAAAAGAAACTTAAACATCCAAACTAATATTCTCACTGAAAAAGGTGAATAATGATATAGAATGTGTCAAATTTTTGGGCGTACATATAGATCAGGTCCTAAAATGGAAAAAACACATAAATGCAAACTCCAAAAAACTTGCAAGCAATATTTTTCTATTACATGCTATCATATTTGCTATCATGAGACTCATTGCTAACCTCCTACTGTGCTCTATGCCAATCATTGATGAGCAAAGCTATCTTACCATGGGGCATACGTGCTGATGCCAAGCGTAGTTTCGCACTACAGAGGAGAGCGATAAGAATAATAGGATGCATAAAATACAGAAGCATCTGTCTTCAGGTAATACAGATAGACTGTCTTCAGGTATTTAAGGAGAAGAAACTCCTTACTTTTCCCCTACTACACATGAAAGAAGCATTAATTTATTGTCATAAAAACAAGAATCAGTGGACATTACACAGTGAAGTACATGACACTCAAAACAAGCACTGTATCAGGTCGGAACATCACCGCTTGACAAAAACGATAAAAGGCACACTCCCCATTACTTTTTTTATTATAATTACTGTTCCTATTATTATTTCTAGTATTACTTCTATTGTAAAACCTTACTATGTTATATAATATGTACATATATACAAACAGGAAGACTATGAAAGGGAATATACGTCTTAAGCTAATTTATGATATGTTAAAAACGATGTCCTTTTATATGTTCTACATTCTAAATATTGTCACGTACCAAAAAAAAATAATGAAGAGCTGTATTAAATATAATCTAGATGCAAGCAAGTTCATTTAGTCTATAAATTCTTTTCTAATAAATTCAAACTCTAGTTATAATCGAGAAAAACGTATTAATTGTATCCGAACGCAGTTCTTTGACAGTAAGCAGCTGTATTCCATACTACTAGGGAGAGACTACTAGGTATCGTACTATTCTTGCCGTACGGTAGTACTGTTAAAATGCAAGAGCTGATTGAAAAAATTAATTTGTTTTAAATAAACATTTACAAATGTTAATTTTGTGAAATTAGTCTAATCTTTATTTATATATTTTTAAAAATTAAATAATGTTGAATAGCGTATGCGGTACGTAACCGCAGTCATTATTTTGTTACTTTTCGCGACTAGTTTCGAGGCGACAGCCTCATCGTCAACAACGGTTGGATGGTAACTAATTTGTTTTGACGTTTGGTTCTAGGTTATATATGTGTTCCAGCTGACCACCGGCTTCTTTCGTCACTCTGTGCTATTCATTAATTTAATCCCCAACAGTTTCAGTAAGTTCTGGTACACTTATTCATCTGAGAAAAGATGCCCGCGTTGGTAACCCTTGAAATGAGTTATACCATAAAACTAATATTTATTTTAATAAGTAAAATTACCTCGTATCTAAGTCTAATGTTTTTTGTTCTTCATCCGATCGTTCCTTGTCTTTTGATTTTCGACTAGATGTGTACGATTTATTTGATTCAGACGATGTTTTATTCTTCTCATGATTTCGTCTTTTATCTCTTTCTCTATCCCCTTAAAATAATAAATTACATTAGACTGAAAAAGAATAGGTTTATAAGTAATACGTACAAACGTAAAACAAATATATTACAAATGTATTTAACTAGCGTATATGCTTATCTCATTTCTGATATAATTCGGACATGTACCGAACCTTATTGTGGGAGTTTTTTTTAGCCAAAACAATTTTTGAAGCTTTAGATCTTTATATCCATACCTGAGCTAATTCTTTATTACAAAATCAATGGAAGTGTATTTGCCTTTTATGCAGGCCAACCTAGAAGATTTGGTCACAACAAATGTCTTAAAAAAGCTGCTTGTTCAATATGTGTGACACCATTTCACCCATTATTACAAGGGATCATCAGCATCTTCTTTATCAGGAATATCAGGGCTTCGAAATCTGATGCAACCCACTGAGCCACTATCTATCTATCAACAAGTTGACTGTTGATAGAAATGAAAATTGGTTTTATGAATTATTAGTTTTTTAATGCAACCAAGTTTACATGGAATATTGATGTTTATAATGTTGCATATCGAACGTTGTTGATATAAGTATTATACAACTTATGTGAGAAATAGGTACGATTAAAGCAACATTTTCGCACCATCTATAGAGACACCAAGTGCAATGAAGACGACTAAGAGTCATTGGAACCCCTAACCACGATATTTTCTCTCGTTCATTCAGCCACGGACCACATGTCACTTAAATATAGAGTAAATGAAACTGTATCTGCCTTTTATGCAGGCAGACCTAGATATTTATTTTGCTTGCTAATTTTGCTTGATATTAATCTCAGTGGGTTGGCATCGGATTTCGAAGCCGTGAACTCCTAGAGGATACTGACGATCCCTTACAATAATGGGTGAAATGGTGCCGTACATATTGGACAACCCGCTTTTTGAGGACATTTGTTTTGAATACTGATATTACGCACCTATTAAAAATTAACAATTCTTTATTGGTAATGAAAAACTATCCTATTGTTTCTATGTTTACATTTTTTGGTTATTTTTAGTTAATAACAAAAAAAACAAAAACAGTAGGCTGTTCTATTTATTACCAATAAACAAATACTGTAATTCAACAATACACATAACTAAAAATAAAAATGTAAAGTTCCAATTTATCGAAAAACCATCACAACAAGATTCGAATACTTACTTTTATCTCGATCACGATCTTTTCTCTCGCTCGTAGGCCTTCTCGTTTCCGCTCCATTAGAACCCGTAGCAACAGTTGAAATACTACTCGCAGACTGGTGCTGAATAGAAAAATTATGCTGATAGTGACGAGTATGTAGATGTGATTGATGATGATGATGATGATATTGTGGCGGCAATCTATCAGTACGATGATGATTATTCGTTGTAGAAGCAGTTGTAATTTGCAACGGTGCTTCAATACGCACGGTATTCGGTGGAGGTGTTATGAGCGCTGAATGTTCGAGAGGTGCACCAACGCCAACCGTCGTTTGAGGCCATTTCATGTTAACCTGAGGTGGGGGAACAAGCGCTGGGCCGACACAACCTGCCGGAGGCCCAGAATTGGGAACTTGCGGATGCATCTATGTAAATAACACATTTATTTTTAATTTATATACTTTGAATTGTTTTGTTTCTAAATTGCATTGTTACAAAATATATTTAAATTTATTGATTGAAAATTCTCTAACCGTAATAGGAATGATATTATAATATTTAATACCTACGCACCAAGTGATATAATATGCATGAAAATGTGCTGTACCTTTTCTGGTGTCCATGATTCAGGTCCATGATGCTGAGCAGAATGTGGTGGATGAAATGGAGGTCCACCCCACTGTCCTGCTGGCACACCTGTCGTATTTAAATGAGGCGGATGAATTGGCATACTCATCGGACCACTGGCTGCATTAATATGAGGAAGTGTAGGCGGCTGCTGCCAATGATGCTGAGGCTTCTGTTGATTTTGATAACTCTGATGATAATGTGGCGATGGCGGAGGATGATGGTGATGCGGATGAAGAGGTGGTGGAGGTAGAACGGCACCTGAAGGCGACATCTGATGCATGGGTATAGGTGGAGGTACGTTATGTGGTGAAGAGGGTAGGACTCCAGTATGTAATGGTGGAGGAGGCGGATAAACTGAATTAAAAGAAGAGGAAGACGAAGAAGAAGAAGCAGAATGAGCGTGTGGTGTGCTTGCACAATGAGGTATGCTCGGTGTGCTTGTAGTTCCTGAAGCCGGCGTTGAACCTGCAGCTGGTATGGGACTAGAAGAATGATGCGGCGGAGGTTGGTGGTGATGGTATGGCGGGGGTACAGACATATTGTGTTGCTGATAATCATAGCTAAAATAAAAATTTATAAAATAATAAAATAAAAGCAGCGAAAATATAAAACAGTAATGAGTAATCAAATTTAAATTTAGTTAATAAGTACAAAATTGCAAAAAATATATTAAAATATTTCATTGGAGCGATTAGAGGCTCAAATGTAATTCTAGAACACAATTACTTTATAAGGTTGTTTCAGTAATTAGATTAGCTCATATGAATGTCTAAATTTAGATCTGCCTTGATACATTGTGCTTTTACCAATTACCAAAAAAACTCGTTAGGCTAAAAATTTCAGACGTCACAATAATTAACAACAAAAATTTACAATACCTAAAATTATTACAGGGGAACTTTTTTACACAGCAAATGGGCCTCTGATGTACTATATAAAACATTTACGTACTCCCAAATGGATATGGCACTAATACAGGAGCCCTATATATATTGTGGGCAAATTAGAAGGCTTCTCTCCCCGGGTAAGTTATTATATAGTAGGGGTGGGGCTGTGACAAGGACAGCAAAATATATCAGATCTGACATCAGCTGTATCCCTATTAACCAGTTTATTTCCAGAAACCTTGTCGCAGTGGAAAGAAATTTACTATCCAAGGAAGGAAGGCAAGAAGCTAAGCTGTTGTGTATTCGGCCTACATCCCAGGCAACATAAATGAGAGTCCATCTGAGGAAGTCAAGGCACTCCAAACCTTGTACCTGTAGAGGAAGAAGAGCCTCATAATAGGATGTGTTGGCAACACACACAACTTGGTTTGGGAAAGCACTGTGACAAACAATAGAGGTGAGTTATTATTTGACTATCATCTACTAACTTAGAAATATTGAACAGGGGCAGTGCACACATGTTTGTAACAAAAACAAGGCAAGAGGTTCTAGATATCACTCTAGCTATTCCACTTCTTGGCATAAAAATCAATAACTGACATGCCTCAAAAGAGATCTCTACCTCTGACCACAGGCATATTAGATTTGAATTGGACACCAATGAGGCATAGTTACATGGAACACGGGTTCCACACCTGACAAATTGGAAGTCCTACGGGAACCATGTCAGGGTAGGAATGGACAGGCTGATCACTAACATAGATCTGACAAAGGATCTAAACAGGGACTATTGATAGAGGCATATCAAAGCAGTTGTCCGGAAAACAAAGAGTAGCTAGGCGACAAGTGTTGAAATACGGAACTACAAACTATGCGCAGGCAATTAGGAAATCTAGGCGAAGGACGTGGCAAAGTTTCTGTGAAAGTATAAACAAAGTACCAACAGTGGCTAGGCTGCAGAAAGTACTAGCAAAAGAACACTCTTATTACATAGGTCAACTGCAAAACCCAAATGCAACCTTATAGAGGACGCAGTGGAAACGTTAGAATTGTTAATGAGCACTCACTTTCCTGGCTGCCTCAAACTGATGACTGAGATCAGTGGGGGGGGGGGGGGG
>WYDF02277996.1:0-17405 GCA_009867245.2 Adranes taylori | reverse complement strand
TTTCTCATTTAATTTATGATTTATTAAGGAATTGCTTATTGCGATTATTAATTAATTGAATTAGTGAGAGTCCGATATCAGGGTTTGCCGCATTTCTCCTCTTGTGAAAATAGGCGTACCTTGCGACCTGTCGGCTATGGTGCCGCCAAGGGATTGTATTCCTTTTCTTTGCAAAATAGGTGTACCTTGCATCAATTCTTGATATAACTAATGAACATTTCCTCCACTTTTTCTTCTATTTCCTCTTCAATTCGACGAATTTTGTTTTCCATTTCTTAGTCATTCCCCAACTATTTAATTCTATTGCTACTTCTTTTACAGCCTCTTTTACAGCTTTTGCCTCTTTTACAGCTCTTTTGTACTCCTGATACATCGTTTGAAAGTTCCATTTTTGCAACTGCAGATGACTATGCCTTTGCGGTGACTGCAGCTTCATTTCTATTAATTCTACTACCATCTCCAATATTTGAATTTTCTTTCACTAGAATTCATGATCGGGATTTTGCTTTTACTTTCCCTCTCTGTCTAGCTACCAGGACATCTAAACACTCAGTGATCTCAGAGAAGGTTTTTTTCTGTCCAATCGCTGAACTCTGACGTGTCGATTCTCCTTTGGCTTAATTTTTGTTGTCCATTATTTCTTTAAACAATTCTTATTTGTGCTTCCTTATTTGTTGCATAAGCTCCTTTCTAGCGGCTTGTCGAATTTTCTTTCATGTCCAGCAATAATTTTTCTCCTGTCTGTCGCTGATCTGCCATTATCACGTTTATTTCCGCAGAATGCATGACTATCTTATTGTTATCTAATTGTTTTAAAATTCTTGTTAATTTCGGGAAATAAACAAAAATTAATTATTAATTTTTGTATTTTATTTAAATTCTTATGCCTCTGCGGCTTTCGACACTGTAACGCTGCGACTACCCCTTTCGAAACGACGACTTAAATTTTTATTAACATAAATTTTGTATTATTTAAATTATTATGGCTCTGGGTCTTTCGACACTGTAAGACTGCGTCAGATCCTTTCGGAAAGACGACTTAAAGTTTTTATTAATTCAAATTTTGTATTATTTAAATTATTATGCCTCTGGGCCTTTCGACACTGTAAGACTGCGACTGCCCCTTTCGGAACGACGACTTAAATTTCTATTAACATACATTTTGTATTATTTAAATTATTGTGCCTCTGGGTCTTTCGACACTGTAAGACTGCGCCTGGCCCTTTCGGAAAGACGACTTAAAGTTTTTATTAATTTATATTTGTATTATTTAATTTATTATGCCTCTGAGTCTTTCGACACTGTAAGGCTGCGTCTGCCCCTTTAGGACTAACCACTTAAATTTTTATTAATTTAAATTTTGTATTACTTAAATTATAATGGCTCTGGGATTTTGGACACTGTAATGCTGCGACTGCCCCTTTCGGAATGACGTCTTAAATTTTTATTAACATAAATTTTGTTTTATTTAAATTATTATGCCTATAGGTTTCGATATTTTAGCGCTGCGTCTGCTCCTTTCGGACCAACTTAAATTTTTATTAATTTAAATTTTGTAGTATTTAAATTATTATGCCCCGTCAGACTTTCGACACTGTAAGGTTGCGTCTGCCCCTTTCGGAACGAAGACTATAATTTTTTATTAATTTAAATTTTGTAATATTATAAATTATTTACAGACTGAACAACTAGTACTAAGCAACTGGCAGCGCGTCGCTTCTAATTTTTTGTTACTTTTTTCGAATTCATAAAAAATGTCAAAAGTTTGTCATAATTGGAGAATGCGTGTACAAGTTTTACACCATGTAGTCTGAATTAAACTATTCTAGGACGGTTAAGGGAAACGCTTAGGAAAACGCGCATAGCTTTTCTCAAAAAATTAATAACTGATGACGCAAATTTGATCATAATGATGAGGTTTCTCACCCTTGTTCACTTCCATGAATGAACTCTTAATTTCTGAAAGCGACCCTGTATCCCATGAACGAGTATTTCTCTTTTTCTCACATTTTCTTGCTATTTTCCAGCAGACATCAGGAACAGACGGGGATAAACAAAAAAAAAGAAGAAAACGTTTGGCAAGAGTCAACTAACAGTCGCTAATTTTCATTATCATTTATCTTCGGCCAAAACGGAATCGGAAGTGGGAATTACTTCTTGGCGACGTTGTTCACAGTACGCGCTAAACTTACTTTATCTACATTATACATCTTTTGGCAAACAAATTTTAAAATATTTTAAGTTCGAATTTAAAACTTAGGACAAAAACTTTCACATATAGTTTATTTGTACAAAAAAAAAAAGAAATACAGTATAGATAAAAGAAATAATAAGCACATTTTAGTTAAAACAATTTTGTTGTATACGTCAGAAACTAAAAATCTAGTGAAAAATGTGTATCAAAAATCTATATATACAAAATAAAACCACATAATGTGGCTGGAGTAGATGGCATCACAAATCGAGCTATGAAATTATAATTTTCAAGAACTATAGAATCACTAACTGATATTATTAATAAAATTTTAATAATTATTACAATTACAACGATTATTATTACAACGATTCCTAAAAAAGAAAAGGATCCGTCGCTCCCGGTTAATAGAAGACCAATCAGCTTAATAAATAGCTTTGCAAAAGTGGCTGAGGGTATAATGAAAATAAGAATCCAAGATTTTGCTAAGAGTAATAATATTATTCCAAGCCAATAATTTGGCTTTTGATCTAGAATAGCTGCAGTGCAACAAAGAGTTAGCTAATTTAGAAGCAGGAAGCAAGAAACAGAAGATTTACAGCATATGCTATATTTCTGGATATGGAGAAGGCTCTTGATAGGGTTTGGCGTGGTAGTTTGGTATTCAAGATGTAATCGTTGAAATTTCCGATAGAATTAATTAAAATAACTCAGGCTTTAATACAAAACCGAACTTTTCTGCTTCAAAGTAATAATGAAATATTGAGTAAGCGGCAAGGAAGAGAAGGTCTTCCACAAGGATCGCCGTTATCCCCTATTTTATTCAATTTGTTTGTTCTATTTTATTCAATTCAAACCGAGGTGCTTTAATTTGCAGATGATACGACAGTTAACCCAAATCTGTTATGGGCAAAAATCAGAATGGAAAAAGGATTAAATTTACTGTTCAAGTTTTGTAATAATTGGAAAATTAAAATTAATGCAAGCGAAACAAAAGAGATTAACCGATTCGCTTTATGAACAAAGATATCATGCCAAAAACTTCAGACACATACATATTTATGGTGCACTTTCAAATTCAAATTAGATTGGATGAAACATGTCAAGCGAGGAGAAAATATGGCAGTAAAAATAGTAAACAAATTAAAACTTGTTTTAAAATCTGACTCGAAATTATCATCAAATGCAAGAAAAAGAGAATTATAAATACTCGATAGTCCGTCACTTCACTAATCCGACCCTCCAGTACTCCGGCGTTGTTTTTAGACTTTAGCTAGGCGTGGAAGGGAAGTTGAGAAGACGCTCTAATGGTAAATTGATCGACACTTCTGTCGTGTTCATCACCATGAATCTTTACAGGGACATTTCAATTTGGATTCCATAATGTGTATGTATATACATGGTGAATTTTTATTATTGCTTCTTATCATAATTTTTGTTTATTCTTATCTTCGAAGATAGTGAGTGTAAAATCTCATCACAGTCTAAAAGAAAACATAAAACACTAACTCTCCTTAAAAAAAATTAGATTTTTAAGAAACTTGAGAAAGGCGATAGGCTAACGAACCTCGCTAATTACTACGGAGTCGGCTGTGCTACAATTCATGCCATATGGAAACAATGTGGAAATATAAAGGCTCTTTCCAAAACCATTGACAATATGAAAAGTTTAAGAAAAACTTTAAAAACGGAAGAGTTCCCTGAAGTTGAGGACATCATCTATTCGTGGTTTCTTCAAGAACGAAACAGGCATAATCCAATTTCAGGTGAGATTCTTAAAGGAAAGCAAAGCTCTTCTATAGAAAAATAATGGGGAAAGATTATTTTCAAGCCAGTGAGTGATTGGCTAGAAATATTCAAAAATCGTTTTGGAATTCGTTTATTGAGTATGGTGGGTGAAAAACTCTTATGTAATTTTGCCACGGTCGACCCCTACAAAGAAAAACTTAAACAAATCATTGGGGATCTAGGCCTATCTCCCGACGAAGTATATAATGAAGACGAAGTTTGTTTTGGTAGCTCTTGCCCAAGAAAATATTCGTTCATCGTGCTCCAGGACGGAAACTGGCCAAGAACAGGATAACGTTTATGCCATATTCGAATGCGACTGGCACACATTGAACTTATTGGTGATAGGCAAGGCGACGAATCCGAGGGCCTTTAAAAATGTCAACCTACCTGTTGATTATAAAAATCAAACCAGGGGATGGATGACCAAGTCAGTTTTCAAGGAATGGTTTTATGAAATATTCGTGGCATTAGTGAAAAACTTTTTACCAAAAAGGAACTGCCGCAAAAAGCCCTGCTTATTTTAGATAACTGCCCCGGTCACCCGGAATAAGACGATTTCAAAAGTTCCGGCATCCATGTATCGTTCATACCGCCAAGTCATTTAAAGAAACGAGCTTGAAAGATATGGTTTTTTCACTGGCAAGTGCTTGGGAAAGTCTAGGTTGAAAAACCATTCTTTTTTCATGGAAAAACTTATGACTCGATATGACTCTATTAGAGCAGAACAAAAAGAAGAAATAAAACAAAACGGATGTAGGCATTAGAGTACGGAAATGAAAAACTTTCTCGTTGTTAATGACAATGAAGAAAATGTTGATTGTGAACTGACTAAGCTGCGAGATACGATCGCGAAAAAACTTGTTGATGAAAGCGAAAATCTAACAAAAGAAGATGTAAAAATATGACTAGCTGGCGACGAAGAAGAAAATGGTCAGATGTTGACAGACGACGAATTATTCGAAGATGTGTTGAATAGGGGAGAAGAAAAAACGATAGGAGAGAAAAGCATCTAGTCTTTATATAGTCAGCCATGATGGTGGGATGAATGATGTTGCAACCTGTGTGAAGTGGGCAGAAGAAAATGATTTGTCCGCGAGTGATATTCTTGTTTTGAAGAGGCTCCAAGATAAAGTGTTAAAGGTGTCATTTCAGACCAAGAAACAGAAGAAAATTGACAGTTTTTTTACTCCATTGGAGTAGACCTACCGAACAATACTTGTAAGTTTTGTATGTACATATGTATATTGTAGTATGTATGTACATATTATATATTTGTAATAAAACTAATTTTTTTGCATTTGAAGTGGTTTTATTTATGACCTTCCAGTATTTCGGCATTTTCACTAATCCGGCACTACCCCGATGTGATATCTGCCGGATTAGTGAGAGTCTACTGTAGTATATTTAGACCACAAGTCACTTATGGATGTGAATTTTGAACAAAAGGACCTGAAAACGCAAAACAACGAAGCGTGAGTACTCAAAACACACTTGTGAGAAAAGCATTAGATGCGCCATGCTTTGTTAAAAATAATGAAATAATGTCATTTATGAAAGCGCTTAATCTTTTAGAATTAGCAGCTTGAAGAAGACCAATACTTATAGAGAGACTGAGCCAAATCTTGAAATTCAAGCAAAGGTGACCAGGAAAGCATATTCAAATTAATTTTTTGAAACAAAAAATTACACAATAATTATTAAAATGAAATCTAAACAAAAACCGAAAGATACCTGTACCCATTGGACGACCTCATTGCTTTCCAAGCGGACAATGCTCAATAATTCGAACTCGTGCAAAGGTGGAGAGAAGAAAGGTTAAAAAAATAGGTACAAGAATACATTCTAATTGTTAAACATTACTTCAAAAAAGGTAAAAGTTTTGACTGCCACGATTTGCAAATTGTGCCC
This sequence comes from Adranes taylori, assembly GCA_009867245.2. NCBI lineage: Eukaryota > Metazoa > Arthropoda > Insecta > Coleoptera > Staphylinidae > Adranes > Adranes taylori. Next base: position 11,512 of record WYDF02277996.1, on the reverse strand, counting down.
AATTATTGAAGACTAATGTGCTTCAACTATGAAGAAAATAATTGAAAAATTCAAGCAGATAACAGAACGCCTATTGGCCAGAATGTACCCGAGAGCGAAGGAGCATCCATTTGTCATCGTGTTCAAGAAATTAATATTTGAAGAAGCACGATGCAGACGTTTTGCCTACAAAATCCAGCTGTCGCAAGAACATAAACCTACAGGCCATCCACAAGGAAAACAGTTAATGGAAAGACTGCAAATAGTTTTCCAATAAAACCCTTTTCAGCAATGAGGTCCATTTTCATATTAATAGCTTCGTAAACAAGCACAACTTTCGTATTTGAAGTGAGGAAAACCAACATATGTTTCGTGAGAAGGAAATTCATTCCAAACAGTCACTACTGTTTAGTGTGGATTTTGAACTGGAGGCATTATTAGACCATTTTGTTCACAAACGCTGTCGGAGCGCTACACTATTCAACAACACGTCGAAATTGTTGAAATTAATTATAAAAATTTCTCTTCGCCAAACTTTTCGCGAGTTACATAATATTTATGAGTTATAAAATGATCGTCCAACAGAGCAAACAATTCAACGAAGTATCGAGAAATTCCAGCAAAGCGGTTCGGTTAATGATCAATCAGTCCCTGCATGACGCCGAAACACGCGGTCCAGGGAAAATATTGCTGCTGTTGCTTGAAGACCCAAACTCCTCGATTCCTCGTCGTGCACAAGGAGCTGACTCTTCTGCGACCTCAACTTGGAAAATTTTGCGAAAAGGCTTGGGCATGCATACGTATAAGATTCAATTAACAAAAGAACTGAAGCCTCAAGACCACCAAGCTCGTCGCACGTTCGCTGATTGGCCTCTGGAGATGATGGTATCTATAGTGATGAAGCACATTTTTGGTTAAATAGCTTCGTGAACAAACAAAATTGCCACATTTGGGAAGAGAGTAATTCACAGCAATATCAAGAGTCTCCACTGTACCCGGAGAAATTTACTATATGGTGTGGATTTTGCTCAGGCGGGGTCAGTAGTTCATACATCTTCCGAAACTATAATGGCCAGATTGTCAATGGCAAACGTTATTGGGCTATATAACTGACTTTTTGAGGCCTCAATTGGATAACATAGACCTGGACGACATGTGGTTCTAACTGGACCGCGCAACATATCACACATCGGGCGTTACATTGGAGTCTATGCAAGAAAAATTGGAAGTGTTGCCAGAATGCGTTATATCCAGAAAAACGATGGGGAATGTCCGCCAAGATCGTGCGATGTAACGCGCTTAGACTTTTTTATCTGAGGCTACAATAAGTCGCTGATGTATGGCAACACCCCAACAACAATGATTAACTGGAGAATAGCATCATTCAAACCTTTGCTGAGATCAACCCGACTTATGCAATAGAGTCATACAAAATTGGACCTCTTAGATTGAGTCATATAATGAAGGCGCGGAAGCCATTACCATGGAGCGCTACACCATTCAACAACACGTCGAAATTGTTGAAATTAATTATAAAAATTCGTGTTCTGTTCGCCCAACTTTTCGCGAGCTACAAAATATTTACAGCCGAAATGATCGTCCAACCGAGCAAACAATTCAAGGAATTATCGCGAAATTCCAGCAAAGCGGTTCGATTAATGATCAAGCAGTCCCTGCATGACGCCGAAACACGCGTTCTAGGGAGAATATTACTGCTGTTGCTTGAAGAGCCAAACCTCTCGGTTCCTCGTCGTGTACAAGGAGTTGGCTCTTCTGCGACATCAACTTGGCAAATTTTGCGAAAAGACTTGGGCATGCATCCGTATAAGATTCAATTAACAAAAGTACTGAAACCTCACGACCAACCAAGCTCGTCGCACGTTTGCTGATTGGGCTCTGGAGCAGTTGGAAGCGGATGCAAATTTTGGCGAAAAACTTATCTATAGTGATGAAGTACATTTTTGGCTAAATGGCTTCGTCAACAAACAAAATTTCCGCATTTTTTGGAGAGAGTAATTCACAGCAATATTAAGAGTCCCAATTGCATCCGGAGAAATTTACTATTTGGTGTGGATTTTGCTCAGGCGGGGTCATTGGATCATACATCTTCCGAAACGATAATGGCCCGATTGTCAATGACAAACGTTATCGGGCTATGATAACTGCTTTTTTGAGGCCTCAACTGGATGACATAGACCTAGACGACATGTGGTTCCAACAGGACGGCGGTAAGTGTCACACATCGGGCTTTACAATGGAGTTTATGCAAGAAAAGTTGCAAGAGTGCCATAATGCGTTATATCCAAAAAAGGCGATGGGAAATGTTCGCCTAGATCGTGCTATTTAACGTCCTTACGAGTTTTTATCGGGGGCTACGTTAAGTTGGTGGTGTATGGCAACAAACCAACAACAATGAACAACTGGAGAACAGCATCATTTAAACCATTGCTGAGACCAACCCGATTTATGCAATAGAGTCATACAATATTGGACCTCTTAGATCGAGTCCGGTAAATGAAGGCGCGGAGTATTTTTATATGTTTAAATTTTTTTATATATGACGTATGAAATACAGTGCAAATCTCATAAAAAAATTCCTGAATCTTTGATAGTTTAAGATGTAATTATTTTTAAAAAGGGTCAATATTTTTAAGCTGGCTAATAGTATTATTTATTACATTAAAATTGCAAATCACTGCGAATCTACATAATATAATTCTCTTAAGAACAATAATAATACATCATTACAAGGAAGACAGACAGTTTTATATATTATCGAAATACGTCTGACAGTTCCAGTAACACACCAATCATCCACCGGAAAACGTGAATTGTATTCTTAATCCTTTATCATTTGGCAAGTCACATTATGATATTACGTATGGCCAATGTCTACAATACAACTAAAGAAACATCGAATAGTATAATGTTCGATTCACAATTGCAGACAAAACATGCGATAGTACTCTTGTTTGACCATTGTCTTTTTGACACAAAGAGATTTATAACAGTTTATTCCAGACATCATCGTCGCCCACTTTGTACTACTAAAATAAACAATGATTGTAATATTTTCACACAATTACAGATTAAAATCTTTTAGGTAAAATATACTAATATTAATAATCTCTTTTCTCCCAGTTCTTTTGTATAGAAATTTAATTATTCATTTTGTGACCTACATCCTTTTTCATTGGAATATTTCTACCAATATATTTACACAAACTCACTTCATTCAACACCCCAACCAAGTTAAAAAGAAATTTAAAAACAGCGCTCATATTGATACGCTCGTAAGATGCTGCCTCTGCCCGACGATGAGAAATGCGATGACACCATTCAAGAGATTAGCAATTACCGAAAGGCAATTCTAGGGTTAGAGGAAGAAGTAACAAAAATTCGCGTGGAAAAAAATGCTATAGTAGGGGAGGAAATATTCTCCGATAACAGCTTCGCAATTCTAGGCAGCCGATATATGGAAGTAGAAATAAAGAGTCTCACAAGCATCTGTCTGAAATAATATTAAAAGCAAGAAGAAATCAAAAAATAATGACGCTACAGCGTCTAAATCATATGCCGATTCTGACAATTCTACCATTTCGGGAGAATCTACCCTGTCATCAGCATCTAAGTTAATGCAGAGTACAGCAGCTGTACAAAGTGGACCCCAGAGTGAGTAGCCCCACGATAAGGCTAAGAGACAGAACCCAAAAACGACCTCAATCACAATATCTTCCTCAGGAAAAACCGAAAGTCAGAAAACCTCCTCCAACTGTGACGCACAATAGAGAAACAAGTTAAGACTGTGCTGAGGACAATCAGGATTCTATCCTAAAAGCTATTACCTCAGCAGAATGAATAAAGCTGTTTAATGAAGATGTATGATGTTTTAGAAAACTTGAATACGAGCTTTATTATGAATATGAGCGACTGTGGAACGAAGCTATTAGGTTATAAAACCTAGTCTATTATCTAGGCGTCACCTTCAATAGAACTCGCAACTGAAACTCAGACCTAAATAACACCACAAACGCGCTAACCAAATTTCAACACTCTGAGACCGTTTTAGAGACCGTTTCTCCACCAATACCTATAAAACTTATATTAGGCCATTGATACATTACAGAGCAATTCTATACTCCACACGTTCGAATGCGTAAGCGCATAGACTCACAACCTGTGACCGAATAATACTTCGAGAAATGCACAGGTTACATTTTCAATTTCCCAGTTCACTTCAGATCCAAAGTCGTCCAAAGTGCAAAGATCCAAAGTCTTCGATCCGACTGGACAGCCAGCTTGGCCGGCGAGAGCCGGGGAACTAAATTTGTTTCTTGTAGACAAAACTGGAGTAACAGGTTATAATCGCGAGCGAATTAACCTTTAGAGGTGGTAATTTAATATGAGCATCAAACAAACAAACAGGTGCAATTTTAACCTTCATCAATTGACCAACAATTAAATTTCTGGGAGAGCAAAAAAACAGATTAAGCGAGCTTTGAATGTGATTGATTTCATGCTGGTTTTCTAGCATCCATATACTTCGAAGAATAGCAGAGCGTCGGAATACGTCCAATTTAGTTAAGTACAGGCGGACGAAAGGTTTGATGTTTCATGTTTCATTCAAATGCGTTCGTTGTTAGACTAACGGGACTTTTAAATCTTGTTTTCTTTTCCAAAGTCACGTTTTGAACGGTGGCAAAATAAAACCAATCTTTTCGTGCGAAATATTTTTATGACTAGACATTTATGTTTCTTTAAAGATCAATACCCTCCTAAGTTAAATTTCGCGTATATTTTTAAGTAAAAATTCTTAAATCGTATTGCTTAATTATTTTGTCCATTCCAGTAATGTTCAAAAATAAAATTTTGGTATACCATAGAATTAATTTCAAATTTAGTTAGAAAATTAATAAAAGGAAGAGAAAACTAATAACACATACAAAATGTCGTTTTAAAACTAACCGACATTTTTATTGACGCATTCTTCATTATGAATATGCAGTTTAAATTCATGAGAGTGCTCAAAAAAAATAATAATGACTTGAATCTTAAGCTTTTTATTTTAAATGTTTCATCACATGGAGTAGCTTGCTATCTATATAAAACGCTTGATTTCCTTTTTAGCAGCGCATATATGAATTGGCAGGAGCGATGACAGTGCGAATAAGCGTCGAAGTTATTCGCAGGAGCAAAATGCGAATATCAAGAGAAAATATCAGAAAACTGTCATCGGCTTTATATGTCGTCGGTCGGATTAAGAGCGAATTCGATGTGGCGTTATTAATATCAACGTACAACGTCATTACTTGGTTTCAAGGATGACACAGAAAGTTTTCATCAATATTAAAAAATATGGGAATGATTTTCCTAGAGAACGTGTATAGAATGAAATTGGCTATTGGTCATACCATGTTATTAGTTTTTTCGATACCTACTATAATTTTCAATTAGGATTAAAATTTATTTTATATGAGATTACTCATTTAAAATTTATTTCATAACCATTTAAGAATTTATGTTGGCCTATATTAGTAGTAGGCCCCCGGCCCCCGAACCCATGGTCAATGCCTAATCAACATTCAAATTTCGCGCTAAAAGCACTACTGTGACGTGTAGACGTCCTGTGAAATCAGCAAATTGAGACAAAAGGTCCGTCAATCGGCCCCCAAGCATTCGTAATTATTTAACCGAAGTTGATGGTACCAAAGGTAATTTGGTTAAACGAAAATTCGGTTAATCCAGAAAAATATAAAAATTATCGTTTTTTGTAAGGAAATCGCGTGTTCGGCATGGGGTATGTAAATAATTAAAACAACCAAAAAAAAAGAACTTATTTTTTAAATCTGGTTTCAACAACTTACGATTATAATTATTAAACATTGTATTTTCTAGCAAAAGAATAATAGTCCAGTCTCTGAAAGAGGTCCATTATCTTCCTTTGTTGATACAGACTTAATTGTTCTAATAAAAGCAGGATCGTAATTTGCTAACTACTATACTGCTTTTTATGTTTTATTCTGTTTATAACATAAAATAAATGCTCTTGCATGAGATTCAGGGCTGGGTTACGAATTCGTGTGTTCTTATTTTTATAATAAAGTACTTAATTTCTTATATGATAAACACAGAAAGGCAGTAGTAGTTTAAAAGTTTAAATAGTTTGTTTATTGTTCTAGTATTTATAACTGCAAATATATGACTCGAACTGCGATTTTAAATGAATGACAATAATGTTGATTCTAAATATAATTCAAAATTTGTTAGGCTGATCCAGTTCTCTTCTTCCATTTAAAGAAATAAAGCAAATAAAGAGTGACGAAATAAATATGATTGTACGCATTTTATTGTATTATGTTTCTTCCGCTATGAGTACGGTTCTGGAATGAAACTTCACTTCTGTACAATGGCGTTGAAATTATCATTGTCGACGTTGACTGGATTAAATAAATGAACCATGGTTGAATAATATGTGAATGAAGGTCGAACGGATCAGATGTAGAACTATATCGATGCACTGTTGCGGTAGGATTTTCGTTGAGATGCGCGCAGGTGTAGAAATGCATTGAAACGATATTGTTATATGATGTGGAAATTTATTAATAATTGGTGATGACAGAATGGAATGGATTCAACATCTACTTGCTATCGCTGAAGTACATAAAACTGGCGTCGGTGATGTCCTTGTGGTCGGGGCTCTTAAATGGTCGGGGCTTTCTATGTAACATCTTCTCGTGTTACTCTCCATATCTTGCATCGATGTCAAGGATAGTGAGAAAATAGTGTGAGAATAAGAGTAGAAGAAAGTAATAATTATTTAGGGATTCGAAAGATTCAGCAGAAGATGTGTCGTCGGATTCTTAACCTTTTTTTCTAGAAGTTGAATTTTATTTTGTAGAATTTTATGTTAATTCGTAGATTTAATATGTTGATTGAGAATTTGAAATTTTACGCTAGCCCTTTCGGATCAGATCAATTTATGGCTGCGATAGTTCTCGCTCACCAAAGAAAATTGATTAGGTCATATTTCAGAATTAAAGCTTTGAATTAGCGCGAAAGGGTTCTCGCAGCACATCCAAAGGCAACAACTCAAAAATTGCGCCTGAGGATGACTGGCCTGGATAGCTCCTTTTATGCAAATATTCTGGGAAAGGAAGCTATTCCTGATGGATAGAATGAACTGTGGCGTGTGCCTAAGCCGATTGCATTCGACAGCGCCTGCCGCAAAAATGGAGGAGTTTGAAAGAAGCCTCTGCTACAACATGTTTAGGAAGGTTATACTTCCGACCAATCAAAAGTTTCTTCCTAGCACGTTAAGAAATTTTAAGGATTAACGTTGCATTATTTTATTGACGGTTATCTAGTACAATGTAAGTAGGGGTAATTTCCAAATAGTGGTAGGTTACATCAGCGGTGGAAATAGAAGCTTGATCCGGTCAAAATATCAAAGTATCACATAGAAAACTCCTCTTGTTCATATGTGTGCATTTATGATCCAATCAGATTTGTTGAAAGCCAAAAGTGTAAAAACTTACTCGTCTTCAGAAAATCTGGTGGGTGAAATACTTCATGCGATTCTTGTCGAAACAAATATTTCACCTACAAACAAAATCGGTTACACCGGTTATTTTAAAATGTGATAAAAGGAAATGTCGTTGCACATATTGAAGACGCAAAAAATCTCGTATACTATAAATCAATGAGTGCCGCTGTCGGTTTATGATCGGCCGTGAGCATCAAAGCTTTGAGGAGACATATGCCGCCAGCTTAGTCGTAACTAATTTGTTAGACATTGATTAGTTGATTGGTTAGGTCGTATATTATTTTATATGTAATTGTATATTATGTTCCTTTGATACATTAGATTAGTCAATTTAGTTATACTGTTAGAGGATTTCTCATTCAATTTATGATTTAATAAGGAATTGTTTATTGCGATTGTTTATTAATTGAATTAATGAGAATCCTGTATCAGTAAAACTCGTGAAACATTTTGATAGCTTCCGTGTGGGTTGGTCCTTTTCGATTGCCGAGACCATATTCATCAGAGTTCTCATTATCTTGAGTAGACGAACATGAAGCTATGATGTCATCATCAGATAACATCTGTTGGCCCGCGTTCTCGTCACCATGAATGCATTCTGAGACGTCATTAATTTGTACTTAACACCAGCCATCCATATTCTGTATCATTTGAAGCAAGCTTGGGTCATCATTTGTCTCTTCAGGTTAGCCTTGACTGTCATTCCAAGTCTCCGATATCGGAAAATCTGACCAAAGTTTCTTCCATGTTTTCGCTAACAGGATGGATGTGACTTCACCCCACGCAACATCAGTTATATAAATAACATCTTTGATGTTTGTTTCTTTCAGAGTAACTGTGACATCATTGCGTTGTTCATAGTCATCACTGTCAATGATTTTACCAAGCAATTTTCTTTTTTCCGCCTTTTCAATGTTTCTACGGCCCCTTGATCCATAAACTGGATGAGTTCTGTGCCATTAGCTGGAAAAAATAAATCAGAAAAGACACCTCTGCTCCTGGGTGAGTACGGGTATTGCCAATGAGTAAACCTGTCTTAAGAGGCAAGCCTTCTTAATTCAAAACATTTGTCAGCGAAAGTACAAAACTTTGGAAAAACTAATCCTTAAAAAGTGTTTGATGTCATGCCAGCTGTGTTTTGGTTTGCATAGCTTACGGGGAGTGATGTGTGTTTGTTTAACATTTTTCAGCCCTCTTGCGTTAGCCTTTTTTTCAATCAAAACGTATGGTAACTTCTGTGTTCCTGCGGCATTACTACAAGCAAGCAATGTAACACGTTCTTTGTTTTTCTTGTCGGCGTTAGCTGTTTCATCAATTTTTGAGGGCAGTATTTTATTCGGTAACAATTTATATTTTATGCTCGTTTAGTCTGTGATGTAGATTTCTGCGGGTCTTAATTCCCAATTAGCAATAATTGTCTGTTATTTAAACTGTCTTTTGAACACATTTTTGGTCAAAAATCCTGTATTTGGTTCCTAGTTTTGTCCATACACATACAGTGGCTGCACCTACTCCATATTCAATAGAAATGTTTTTCACTGACTCATCTTTGTCCAGTCTGCAAATAGCCTTTAGTTCCTTTTGCACTCATACAACATCGCGTTTTCTCTTTTTCGCCATAATTCACTGGACACTATTAAGTCACACAGTAAAAACAATACCACAGGATTATGATTTAAACGGGTGGAGCACTGACTGTTGTTTATAAGTGGTAAACGGTAGTGCGTGAGTCCAACACCAGCATTGCTTGCAAGCGATAGCAAACTGTTTGTTGTGATGAACGCAGCCATTGTAGCCCATCTGACTGGCGCTTGTACAGCCGATAGCAAAAGCTTCTACTTTATGTAAAGTGTAACTTATATCTCAAAAACAGATCTTTGTTTTTCTACTGCACCTCTCTCTACAGTTATATACAGTATTTTCTATTTATCAGTAAGATTACTACTCCCCATAATTTAATAAACTTTTATTTATTTTTTGATTCGGTTAAACGAGACACTAGTGTTGTTCGTAAAAATGCCCGATAATCGATCCCGAAGATTTCACCAATATTTTAATACATTCTATCAAATAGGTAATCTGAATTGTGAAGGCGCCGTGCCTTTTTGGATAAAAAGTATCTGAGGCTGATTATCTGAGGCTGATCAAAGACTCAAAAACTCAGCACTCGATAATAAGCGTCCTTATAAGAAATTTTAGCAACTCATATTTTAAATAATATTACAAACCATATTAAACTACACGCTAGGAGAATTCCAAGAAATATTGCTCATCCTTAGCTATTTATAATCTTGTAACAGAATCAACGATAGATGGAGTGTTTCCAATTTTCTTATCGGCTTTCTACTTTCTTGTGTTAAATGAAAATTTAAACAATGCTTCAAAGAGTTTTCTTTTAAAGTATAACTAAATTGATCATTCTTAATAATTTATCAAAAAGTTTAAAATATGTGAAACGTTAATAATATTCCAATAAATGCAATCCAATAATTTTTAAGACAAACATTATTGATATATTAGTAATTTTTGTATTATGTTGGAAACAGTTCTTTATCTAATTATAATTAAAATAAATTAACATTTATGGGGAAACAAGAAAAAATTAAACATTTTCTTTGCAATACTATAGTAATTTCAAAACAAATAGAAATTAATAGGAATATGAAATAGTTTCTTTAAAACCTTTGTAACAGAAACGAATCCAGGAGAAGGGTTGTACTGATATTAACCCCCGCTGTCCCTAGTGAATCTACAAATCAATCAACGAAAAGTATTAGTTAATAGTGTTTTATAATAACGAAAATGTGCTAACATTAATAAAACAATGAATATAGCAACATAGCATTTATCAGTATAGCATAGATAGATATAAACTTCATTGGCATAAAATATTGTGATCCCATCTTTCATCTTTTTTACCACATATCCTACATAGCCATTCGCTCTTTCAATACCTATTTCCTCTCTCCTCACTTCTACATCTAAATCTCGCAATCATTCTTTTATCATCCGTACTGATCCCAGACATTAATAATCTTTCATCTCTCTCTTGCTTCTCCACATTCTTCGTCCCCTCTTCTAACTCCTTACCAATATTCTTGCCTTGGATTGTCATATGTTTAACAATCATCCTATCCTCTCATATGCCTTTTTTTTCTACTCCCAAACCAACCCATTGTTACACACTCCTTTTCTTACTTCATTCTTCCTGCATTCCCTTCAAATATACTCGCTTGACCAATCTATCATCCTCTTCCATAAATTGTTGATTTATTTTAATTATAATTCATCTCAAAACTTACTATATTTATATCTATTAAACTCACTCAACATAATATATGAGTTTAATAAAAATGATCCATCAACTGCAGGTTTAGATCTATCAACTCCAATTTATTCTCTTCAAGCATCCTATTTGCCGTTCCTCTTTTTCCTCTCTATCACAAGCTGTCCACACTTCAGAACCATACATCATTATACTTCGAACTCTCACAGCTAAAATCATAGTCATCACTTTCACAGATACATCAAACATTCTTTGCCATACAAATTTCATCCTTTCTGTCACCCCTCTTGCTTTTTTAGTCACTATTTTAAGATGCTATTTAGAAGACCCACTTTGAGTTAATATATTTCCAAAATATTTATACCTTTTAACTCGTTCTATTTTCTGTGCTATCCCAAAATTATCTTTCTTGCTATTAAGCCCGCACTTTTTACACAGCATCACATTTGTCTTTTCTATATTCAATTCCAATCCTCCCCTATCCATATACCACTTTACTCTCTTCATCATATCTACCTGAACTTAGTAATGCGCTTAGTGTTGCTATAATTACTGCTTGGCTCGATGATGACAAGTTTTTTTTTAAATACCGAAATTAATTTTAATTTTAATTCCGGCAAATACTATCACAGCGGTGATCGATAATGAAACACACAGCGTGACGTTTTAGAGAAAAGTATCAATTACAATTTAATCTTAATCAG
>WYDF02277985.1:0-17406 GCA_009867245.2 Adranes taylori | reverse complement strand
TTGTAAGAGTTAGTGTTTCCGCCCCATAAGTGAGAACAGGTAAAACGCATTGGTTGAAAGTTTTTCTCTTCAGACACCCTATGTAAAGCTATATGTCCCAATAATCCCTATGTAAAGCTAAATGTACCTTCAGAATTTCAATCGTTTCCGATGACCGAAAGTTCCCTTTAGCATATGGCTTTAAGACGCCTAGATAATTTTTTGTGCATTTTTTAGCGACGCTTAGTTGCTTATGCTTTTCCGATCTCTGAATAAGGTTGTGTGTAAAAATTGTTTTCTTCTTAATTACGTTCCTCATCATTCATTTGCATATTATACGAAATCTATCAACCGATAGACACGTTATTGAAACGCCGAAAGAAAGATGTTAAAAAATTTTCTTTCCTTAAAATTTTTAATATATACTTCTACCAAACAAACAATATTAGATACATTCACTTTCTTTAAGCCCTGTAATACATGCTCTGTAATAGATGCGATAAAGCACACGTGATTAGCCTACGGTTATTAGCGTTGGGCTATCTGAAGGGTTGAAGGGGAAATTTTACTCCAAGCAGAGGTTTTGAAGTCTGGAGAAATCGGTATTAACTCAAATTTACGACCACTGATTAACACATTATAAAAATATGTTAAATGGTAAAGTAGGAGTGCAATAGAGCGACCTTTAATACTCCAGGTACCCCATTTGAGGGCAGCACAATCGATGTCTTTATATAATAGAAAATTCTACTAGGCTCTAGCTCATTGTGCTCAGTAGTTTCGTACAATTTAGTCTTCAATTTTTTTGCTAGTTGAAGATTTATTTAGTTATTTCATCCTCTGTTCAAGTTTGAACAGCGGAAAAATATTTAAATATTTTTTAACTTATGTGAATTAAACACAGGGATTATGTACCAAGAAGAAGTTTTCAAAAATCATTGAAAACTTAGTGGAATATCTGGAAGATACGGGCTACGGTCCTTATACTCCCGCAGGTGTAACAGGTCCTTATAGCAGGTTGATCGCCAACCTCCGTTAGGGAGATGGCGTAAGAAGAAGAATAGGAACGAAGACCAGATATTTGGCAAAAGGCTTAAATATGGAGGAAAAGATGTTAATCGCTAGATTTAAATGTGAACATATGGAGTGAGGTAACAGGTTTTGGAAAGGCATGAATGAAAGATATGTAGCACATGTGGTATGGATGTAGAGTTCTGGGAACACTGTTCCCATCAAGGTATGTTGATACGGGCTACGGTCCTTATACTCCCAGATATTTCACAAACCCACATGATCGTCAATTACTGAAATATCTAGAGGATTTGGGCTACGACTCCCGGATATTTCACAAGACAACTGTCAATGGAATTAACATTCTAACACTTAATTGTTAAATGTAATATTTATATACTTGCTACTTGTATTCCCAAATAATAAAGAAGCCATCTCATTAGTCTAACAGAAAAAAGTAATAAGTGAAGAAAGCAGATGAAATAAATATTTTAATATCTCAAGACACATCAAGAGAGATTTTCATATAAATTAAATATATTAAATTTATTAAAATTCATCAACAGAGACTTAGATAAAAACAAAGCAAATCATAACTATGCATCTTCTATGCAGGTAATACTATCATTGTTAATAAATCGAAATATTATTTAAAAACAATTGGAACCAATGTTCGCCAAGGCGTGTCTATTTCAATGTCATGTACTACAATCTTTTTAAACATATATTTATTTTGCAATTAATAGAGTTCATTAGACTGGACTTTAAACAAACTTTGTGTACTAAACCATACACACATCATATATCAATTCACACATCATATAGTATATAAAAACGCCTGATTAGCTTTAATATACGAGATTATCAAGTTAACATTAGAACTGTGCGTTTTACTCCAAACCACATCGATCTGACGTACTCCACAGTAATTAGACTGAGTTCTAGTTACGAGCCAACGGAAGAGTAAAAACACAATTACCCTTTTGTTCATCCTCAATAAATAATTTTTTGTACCCCTTTTTAAGCATATTGCGCGCACGGAGGAGTGTGAGATTTGTTATAGTTAAAATTTATATGGAGAAGGAGTGCAGAAAGCTAAAATCTATATATAATATGTGTCACAAATATATTAAATTAAATAAAACATACATTGTTTAAGTTCATACTGCCTTTGTCAAACACATAATAGTCTGTCGTTTGTTTACATTCATACATGCCACATGCCTACGATGCCACGGGATATTCGTGTAGTCAGTCAGTAATCAGTATCATTTGACGCGTGCAGCAATAAGGAGAGTGCGTGCACGGAGGAGAGTGAGATTTAAAGGCGTTTTTAGAATGCCTCGACATAGAACATTTACATGTCGGAGTGAGAGACAAAGAAGAAGGAATATTTATTCGCGTAAAAGTCACGCAATCTATAGTCATAAAAAATGACAATATGATGTCCTCGCAATATACACTGATTGCAATACCGCAGAAATCAATGTTTAGTGCACACGTAGAGATGCCCAGAAGGTCTACTTATTCAGTTAAATTTTAAATTTTTTCTTTTGCCTAAAAACATCTACAATAGTTCAGTAAATAGCAGAGTTGGCTAAAGAAACGATTTATTAAAGCGAATGAAACTCAATTCATATGCCTCTTAGAATGTGCATTCATGAGAATCAACAGTAGTTAACATCCAGAACCTGATTGCGACAGACCCCCACACACGACGCTGCTAATAGGGAGTCCTAGCGATTGTCACAAATGGCACAAACAAATATCTTATTATTTCAGAAATTTACTATCTTCTGGAAACGTAATTCTCGGGCGCTAGGTCCGTTTAAGGTGAGATCGCACGTTGGAACTAATGTTGTTGTTCCTCCGGTCCTCAGTATCTTACTGAGGGCACGAGCCTATACGAGTCTTGTGAGTTGTCCAGAGGTTCGTGATCTTACGGGCTGCTGAAATAAATTTACTACTAATTAGTAAAACAGCATTAATGATTCAACAAAGCACGTCTATTAATCTTCAAAATACAGACAAAGAAAGAAATGCACAATTAAATATCAAATTATCAAATGTCAAAATAAACAGTAGCGCATTAATGGCAATTAACGAATAATAAATCAACATGATAAAGCAATCAATAAATACGTATAGCGGTGCATGTAAAGCGTGCGGTGATATGATAACAAAACATGAACTATGCGGGAAGCATGTAAAAGCGGAATATCATTCAACAGGGCGGCGAGGGGTTTACTTTAGCCAGATTAGCACAATAATTCGGAAAATGATAATGACATGAATACTAGAAACCACTATCCCCGCGTCGATTCTAGAAACCTCGTCGAACAAATCTAAAGCTAACCTAATGTGTGGCTAAAACTAACCTAATGGCAAAAGCTAACATCGCGTCGAACAAGTTAATGTTAATGTTGTCGGATGCCTGAGACCAACCTTGTTACGTAGAGGTTGGAGTCATACACTCTAGCGATATAAGAAGTATGTAAGGTAGAAGATGAAAACAAACTAATATAAACACATGCAATAGAACAGTATAAAATATATGAAAACGCTCACCAGAGGTTTACTTATCCGGCAGTGCTCCTGGCTGTCGCTGCTGAGTGCATCTCGACTTGGCTGGTCGTCAGCTATGGGTTGCTGCTGCTGGAGCTTCGAGGTCATGAACTGAACTAATATGTTGGTGTACAAGACCATTATTAACCATTTGTAAAATTACAGTGGAAAACTGTCAGCAACTCCAACATTGTCATTCTACAAAGGTTCCAAAACAAAGTACTGCACGTCATTGGTAACGAACACAATGTTTCAGTGAAAAAATTTTAAAAAGGTATCTATACATTTTAATGGGTTGGCTAGAGAATTAACCTATAAAATACGTAGTGTGATACGTCAGAAAACATCTCAACTGCAAGATGCAGATACGTTGATATTTAACACATTGATCTACAAAATCTATACATAACATTACTGCTTACTACCATGTAGATTACTGAACTCACTAGTAATCAGACATTTAGTAATCAGACATCGGTAATTTGTAAATTTCCTGCATGCTAAATTTAAAAGAAACTAAAAACTTTCCAAAAAAAATTTTAAATATCTGAAAAAGGAACATTTGCACATGAAAAAAAAACTAATAATAATAAATTACTCGGTAAAAAGATCAGAAGCAATGTATGCGCATAATAACACGTATGCACATAATAATAACCCCAATCCGAATAAAAAGAGAAACATGTAAGATATATACAATACAATACCCATACTGCACGCTAAATAATAGATCGCAATTCGAGCATAAAAGGTCAATCAGAGCCAGGGTAGTCTTACCACCATCAGCAGTATCTACTTAAAGCACAGAAATCACAGAGAAAAATATAGAATTTGGGCAAAACTGGTTCTGTTTATTGGAGTATCTGTTTAATCCAATAAACATGTGATTATTGGATTAAAAAACAAAAACATTTTTTTTCATTTCTCCACATTCTAATTTAAAATTTGAGATACCACAGGATTTGGTGCTACTAGGAACCAACTTTCCAAATACCAGACACCATGCCAGATAACCATTTCCAAAGTTTGCGAAACTTACGACTGAACATTCATTTAGCAGACCTAATAAAACTAATCGGCTATGACATTTCACAGTACTATGCTATAAAAAATTCCTAAACTTGCTAGTAGAAGAAAATCTTAGCGTGACTGGGAAAATGGTGCTTTACATAGGATCAAACGTAAAGCAATATATGGATGGAAGGTCACAGATATATAAAATATATATGGTAGGTATATGTAGATAAAGCAATGGATACAAATAAACATAAAGCATATAAAGATAAGGATATAAGATAAGGATATAAGAATAAGGATAATGATAAGCAAATTAGGATAAAGATAAAGATATATGGATATAATGGGGTTTTCATTAACAGGTCCTGAACTTTAAATTGAATAAACAGAGTTGAGTGTGAGATAGGATGAAAATCTTTATTGTTGATTAAAGTACAATCAATACCATTATGTTTTAGAAATGATATCAATCAAATGGCATCCGGGACTTCGTTTACAGTACTCGACCCGAGAGGTCCTATTTTGTATGACTCTGTTGCATAAGTTGGGCTGGATCTCACCAACGGTTTGAATGATGTTGTTCTCCAGTTGGTCAATTGTCGTTGGTTTGTTGTCATAAACCAGCAACTTAACGCAGCCCCAGAGAATAAAAAGTCAAAGGACTTTAAATCGCACGATCTTGATGACCATTCCACATCGCCTCTTCCGAAAATACCGCATTCTAGTTACTTTTCTTGCAACAATGTAACTCCCGATGTGTGAAACGTTGCGCCATCTTATTGGAACCCCATGTTGTCCAATTGAGTCCCCAAGAAGTCAGTGATCATAGCCTGATAAAGCTTGGCATTGACAGTCACCGTCTAACCATTATCGTTTCGGAAGATATATAGGCCAATGATACCGCCTCACCAAAATCTGCGGCAAACAGTAGGTTTATCCGGATGCAATAGAGACTTTTGATATTACTATGGATTACTCTCTCCCTAAATGCGGCAGTTTTGTTTATTCACGAAGCCGTTTAACCAAAAATGTGTTTTATTACTAAAGATCATTTTTTGGCCAAAATTTGGATCTGCTTCCAGGTGCCCAAACAGCGAACGTGCAACGAGCTGGATGGTCTTGTGGCTTTAGTTTTTGTGTTAATTGGATCTTATGTGAATGCATATCCAAGCTTTTCCGCAAAAATTCGCCAAGTTGAGATCTCAAAAGGGCCAACTCCTTGTGCACGACGAGGAATCGAGAGTTTTGGGTCTTCAGCGTTACTTTCAGCAACAGCAGCAATATTCTCCCTTGCCCGTGCGTTTCACCTTCTTGCAGGGACTGCTCGATCAGCAACCGAACCACTTTGCTGAAATTATGCGATAAATCGTTGAATTGTTCGCTCGGTTGAACGGTCATTTCACTGGTAAATAGTTCGTAGCTCGCGCAAAGTTTGGCGAACAGAACACGAATTTTTATAATAAATTTCCACAATTTCGGCGCCTTGTTGAATGGTGTAAAATGGCGCTTCATGGTAAAATGGCGTCTATGACAGAACACAAACGTCAAAGAATAACAGCGAATAACAGCCACCTGAAACGACAGAGCAATAATCAAAGTTCGGACATAGTTATTAAAAAACCCCTTAGATAAAACAAAGTATATATGGGAAATATATATGGATAAAGGATGGAAACACTCTGTGGATGAACACTATGGAAATAAGGGATCAAATTTCTGGTTTTAATATCATGGCTCTACGACAAAACATCATCCAGCATTGTTAAAAACTTTTGGTCACGGTGCATCAATGATTCTGAAATTTGCAGAAAGTAATTCGCTTCATTATATTTGTTTCAAAAAGCCCCCATTTTCGATTGAAAATGGCGATTGAAAGACATGCAGAAGCTTCGTTAAGATTCCAATGCCCCGCTTTTAGTAAGCCGAAAATGGAAAATTAGTGATACACTATGGTAATAAAAAAAGCACTATTTGTTGTAACATAGCATGTTACTCTTAATAAATTAATTAAATAAATTGCGACACCACACTACTGGAAAATCCAGTTCATAAGATAAAACATAAATATAATTGACATATATATGATCGCGCTTACGTCTTACGCAGTAAATAAAGACATAATAATAACCACAGAGAGATCGGTACTATTATTGTTCGCTGCTGGTTTACTTGTACACACATAAACTGTGTCTAATGCGTGTGGTAGGAAACGCGTATAGTTTGCGGTCCGTTCGTGGATAGGACATACTGTGGAAACATTGTCTGCAAGTATTTGATATGTACGTATTGACTTGTCGTCGTGCGTAGACTGCTGTGGCTGCACATTAATCAGCGGAGACCGTATCAGGTAAATGATTAACGAATGAGTGGCTACACAGAGACCCGTAGAACAGGACAAAAGTTGTGAAGCGGCTCACACCTATAAATACCGCCCATTTGTATAGAATATTTACCAGTTCCAGGATGAAGAGGATGATAAATCCTAAAGGCTACTTCAAACAAACTCTCGAGTCTCCCTAAACTATATACAATCCCAACAGGGAGTGAAGTTTTAGGGCGGTAGAAGTCCCGCACTGTTGGATGCTCGGGCATTCTTCGCCTTTTGAAGGTTTCTCCACTTCCTACTTAAAACAAAAAAAATAGAATATTTTAGTTCATTTCATGAACCCGAAGCAGCAGCAGCAGCCAACAGCCGACGTCCAGTCAAGGCGAGATGTAAGCAGTGATAGTCATCTGCCGGATAAGTAAGCATTTGGTGATCGTTTTTATATATTCTACACTGTTCAGTTGCATGTATTTTTTAGTAGCTTTGTTTCTTCTTCTACCTTTCCTATTTCCTACATTACTATAGTGTATAATTCTAGATGAACGCTAACCGCGACTAGTCTTAGTCACTGGGTAACGGTAGCACTGAACGCTAACCGCAGTGTTGCAGTGGTCTATAGTGTATCTATTCAGCCTGTCCGCTAGAGTGTATAATTCTAGTCAAACGCTAACCGCGACTAGTCTTAGCCACTCAGTAACGGTTGCATTAAACGCTAACCGCTGTAGCACTAAACGCTAACCGCGGTGTTACGTTGAACTATAGTGGTTTTCTAATATTCCTATCACCATCATTGTACGAATCATTCTGTTAGTATGGACCCCCCTCCCCGACCTCCCCGTTGTATTATACCCAAGCATGCTTTTACATGCTTCCCGCATAGTTGTTGTTTTATTATCGTCACACGTTTGCACTGCTTTACATGTAACGCTTATATATAATTTTTGTGTATTCATTTGTATTTGATTTATTGTTCGCTAATCGCCACTAATGTGCTACAGTTTTATTTGACATTTCATTATATATTTCTTGCTTTGTTTATATTTTGAATTTTTGAATTCCAATAGACGTTTTTGTCAAATCGTTAATGGTGTTTCACTCATTAGAAGTAAGTTTATTTCAGCTGCCCGCAAGATCACGAATTCCTGGGCCACTCTCGTACTCGTAGCGATCCTCGTGCCCTCAGTAAGCCAGTGAACACCGGAGGAGGAACAATATCAATTCCAGTGTGCGGTCTCACGTTAAACTGACTTGGTGCCCGATATCATGTTTCCGGAGGATAGTAAATTCTGAGCAATAAGATATTTATTTACGCTAGTTGTGACAATCGCTAGAACTCCCCATTAGCAGCATCGCAAGTGGAAGTCTGTCACAGTGGTAATAAAAAAAAAGGTGTTGAAATAAGCCATTGGTACTTGCGCCGAGTTTTTTTTTTTTTAGTACTGGAAACAAAAATGTTTGCAAAAGATATAAACCGGTGGTATATCGTCGAATCCTTTGGGAACAGAAGAGAAAAATGTGTGCAAAAGATTAAATAGGATTGAACAAAAAATTATGTATTTATTTTCTGAGCGATTAAATGTTATTCGAATTTATAAACCAAACATCAGAAAGATATGCCACAGATCAAAATTGATTTCCTCTTTGCAAGTGTAAATGGCTGGATTGAATTTTCAAAAAAATGCAATTAGGTGTTCATAAAAATAAGATACTTTATAACACTGCTACTAGAAAAGTAAATATCCTGCACATTGCTGAAGGTCGAGTCCCATGGGGATTGAGAAAACATATCTGTACAAATAAACGAGGTAATATTGTAGCTTCATAATTCAGTTCTGACGTTGTGTTACGTGGTTCTGGATTGTGGATCGGGGTCATTAAAACTATACCCTAAAAGTATACACTTCCAAATCTCTTTACGGTGTTGCAAGAATAGGTAATGGCAAGAATGGAGTTAATAATATGGCAAATAAAATTATAATATTAAATTAAATCTTTGACGTTTAACTGCCAGTTGTTTGATAATATCCAGTGTGTCTACGTTGATGTCGCGGTGAACATTCAAATTCAATTGAGTGGCTGATCGCCAGTGGAATTTCGTAGGTATTTTTTGACTCTTGTTAATGTCGAAAATATTCGTTCAGGCATGCTTGTAACATATTTTCAAATTTTAAGAAAGAATGCTTCAGTGCACATACCAATACTTGCACATACTGTAAAACTGTTTTTCATATAGTACCTTCAAAGCCTGCCATTTCTTGGGCCAGATCTCATATGCCGACACCAAATTTCCAGCACTCTGATTCGGAAAGTAAGTGGTCTGCAATTCTGCTATTGATTTGTTATAATCTGGACTGATAGCAACAAAGTTGGGCAAAAGAAGACGAAGGCTAGCAACTGTTGCCAAATGCGCCGAAAATCTAGCTGGTGGTCGAGGAAAGTGTAGTACAAGTTACGCCTGTAATAAATCTCTAGATTTTTCGCTGAAATATTACTTCTCTTTTCCACTCCAGGGGTTGTAATGTCACCTGGAGCAATCAACTTTTCTACATCACCTTTAAATCCTTACTAATGTCCTTACTAAATCAGTACTATCATCAGTAAATCCTTACTAAATCAGTACTAATGTCGTGGAGAGTCAACGTAAGTGTTTCCACATGTTTCCAACTCTATAGTAAATCCACATTGACAGACTGAAGGACATTACTTAATATTGATGTGTATGAAAACAACTTTCTCAAAACAAGAAGGGAAACATCACATTGTGAACTTTCAATTACAAATCAGAATTGGTACGCATGTGTTGCAGAGTCTCTTCATTTTCTTACAGAGGCAAATTCTGAAGAATAGATTTTAACAAATCGTTCCACAGCTAAACGTTTATCAGTTCATCGTGTATCACACTGTCAAATCAGATTTGAATGACATGCCATTCTCATCAGTCACTTTCTTTACTTTCCGCAGTGTCGGAAGAAATTAATGATACTTTTTACGGTACCATTTGTATTACGGATCATTGGTACTTCACACGAATTCAGTGTATATGCTGCTAACAAATTGTGCTTTTGGATAGTTTTCTGCTACTCTTTACTAACCCCATTCAAGCGCCCGCTCATAACAGCAACACCCTGCCGAAGTAACATCTCATTGAAGGTCAAGATGTTGTATGATTGTATTTGCCAATGCTGCAGCCGTCACATCATTTACATGGACATATTCCAAAACAAATTCCGTATTACGGCCTTCCTGCCCGAGTCATCTACATATCATGCATATACTGTCAGCTGCTTGTGTCTGCTTACGTTGTTAGCTTCATCGGCAAGAACAGTAAAAAATCGTGCATCTCTAAACGTGTTTTAAGTGAACCATCACACGAGCACGCTCGAAAGCGTATCAAACTCTGTAGTTTCCATCATTATATATAAGTTCCGTTATACCCACTAAACCTTGCTCATGTTTTCTTCTAAAGGCTATTTCTTGTCGTCCACAAAATTATATATTTTTTTGTCCGCTCTCGGGGAATCACCTTTATTTTTTCCAGGTAACACATGAATAAGAGCTGCGCGCGTGACGAAAAACGAAAAAGCGCACATTTTTAAACTCTTCGTAACAGTCAACAGTTAATAAATTATTGGAATTTGGAAGGAGTGTTAGTGTGTTACTATTTATAAGTTCGACTGAAAATGTTACGTCACAAAATACTATAAAATCAACGAACAACATGTTGTTTACAAAAATATATTTTTTAAAGTTCTTGGGGAAATATTGACACGTAATGGAGGAGGATTGTTCGGCCATTTTCCTCTCTAAACATTTCAGCTTATACTACATCCATGTTCCCATAGTGTTTTACTTTTAGGGACATGTTAGATTCCTGTTGAGGATTATGCATAGGACTGAAAAAATCATTATTTAAAGAACTGTTTCAAAGAACTGCTTTATAAAGTCTTAATTTGCTATTCAACGAATTTAAATTAATGAAATCGCAATTTAAAAGTGGTTTCTCTATCATTCCCAATTCTCTATATAACAGACGCTTCTAAAATTAAATTTAAATTCGTAAAAACCTCTTGAAGAGTCCTTATAAATAATTTAACTTTCAGAAATTAATTTGAATTATGCTAAAAACATTTAAAAACATCAAGCAATTGTTTTAACGGCATTTGCATAAAAACAAATTACAAACTGATCATTACTAATATTATTGTCAAGGTACAATTTTACCTAACTCATAACCACTTATAACAAGGAATCCCTACAGTATAATTACATATGCACCCCAATTATTTTAAGTATACTCTATCTAGAAGTGTGTATAGCAACATATACACGAACTTACGACTTCAAGTACTCTAGTCTGGCTAAACGAAGTTGAGGCTCATGGGAGGGTTAAAACTTTTGAACGATACTCTATTCACTTTATCAGTTGTATCTAATTCGATTAAAAAGTAATACTATTATATTTTTCTATTGTTCTTATCTGTTGTCTGTTTTTTATATGCAGAATTTTTTCTGCACATTCTACTTTCCATGTTGAATTTTTAATTTCGAGAAAGTTCTCTCACAAAGGACCTTATGCAGCGGTTTAGGACATCAAACTATGACAAAGCCATATCGTTTCTAACTGTAGTTACAGTACAAATAAATAATATTTCCAAAAGTTGTCTTAATAGCTTTTCTTTTTCTCTGACATATATGAAAATAAAGTCTTCCTTATGTTATGTTTCTTCTTTTATTGATGAGAAATATAAATTCTATAGAGTGCAATATATGAGTCATCCTCAATTCAGAACATTATAGAGAGTTCATTCCTAAACATTTTGTATATAAAAATCTTGTTACAGAAGAGCTTTATGTGACCGAATCCTGTTGAAAGATCCATGACGAAATACCTGTTCAACGCTTCAAAGAAACTTCCTAAAAATATTCACAGCATTACTTCGACGCCAGACTAAAACAACAAGCGGAAAGCGCCCATAAGGAAACAAAGAGTTGTTGCGACCCATACCATCACCTCAGCACGCGTATGATGTCTGTTGGTCGCACAAGTATCAAATTCTCGTTAAATGTTTCATTTGATCAACTTTTCAATGATGAATATATTTTCATCAGAAAACATAAAGTATGGAATTTCACCAATTGTATGCAAGCGTTTCAACGCTTTCGCTCTTTCCAATCGTACCTTCATCTGCAGAAGGTTGAGATATGAATTTTGTGTATCTCGTAAAGTTAACAATAAGATGATATTTCTATATTTTCCGAACATTGACGTTTTGGACACGGACGATGTTTCCGACGCTTTGCTTCGGATTTTATTGAACTCGAGTCTTCGCTTTACGAAGAGAATTCCGTTAGCCAAAGATGCGAAAAGCTCACTCGAATATGACTACCACAGGATCGAAACTGCGATTGGTGAACGCTGGATTTCCTTAGTCGTTTTATACTAAATTAGCTGGCAAGAAGAGATTTCTGGCGTGTTGGCTCGACCGTGACATTTTTCATGGACCGTGCTAGACGTGACTTGAAGGAAATTTCTGCTAAAATTCTTAGATATTTTTAAATTTCGAACAATGAGGAAGCATCTTTGATCAGTTGGTTATTTTAATCTACTGAGAGAAGAACTTACAACCAATGAGAGAAGACTATATGAAACACAGAAAGTAAGAATCATAACAGTTTATATAAAATTATCAGGTGAAGTCATAAACTTTTTTGGTTAAATTCATAATAATAGGTTTCGCAAAAGTCAGATGCGGAAATATAATCTATCGGTATGATAAACACACACACACAGACATCTAAGAACAAAGCTTCCCACATGCCGTATGCATTTGCGGCATAAGAACACACAGGCAACATGTTTTGAGTTTCCTCCCGCGTATTGTCGGCATCATTTGAGTATTATTACTTCTTTCGCATTGAGCGGCGTGTTTGATATCTTAGCGCAATATTTATCTTTTAAGCGTATAAAATTTTTATTTGCCAATTTATATTTATATTATTTGTTAATCAATCGTTATAAAATTGATTTTTTAATTTGTATATTATATTCGAAAAATTGAATTAAATAATTTGATTATTCAGTTAATATTATATTACAGGATTACTTATTGCATTCATTCATTAATTGAATTAATCTACATAGGATATGTTATCCGATAACAAACATTACGCACATCTGTTCTACAGTGAATTTAGGTATATATCAAAGGAAGGATTAATTGGACTAGAGATAATGTACAGTGTGACCAAATATTGGGATCAAATTACAATTGGTCAACCAAACAACCGCTGTAGAAGGGAGAATAAGGCTTGGCTGGGCAGCTATAGAAAACTCAGACACATCTTCAAAAGAGTTCGATTCTTGTATACTATCGATTCTGACATATGGAACGGAAACTCTCACATTAACAAGCACGTCAATTGATATACAAAAAAAAGAATGAGTGGATTTGGCAGAAAACAAAATTTGTCGACATCATGAAACGCATAGCATTACTAAAATGAAACTATGCAGGTCACATAGCCTAGAATGATCATTGAGCGAAAAATATCGTACAATGGAACGCACTCACGATAAGATCTATAGGAAAAACATTTCTGTCTCAATAGCTTTTCTTTTTTCTTGCATATATGAAAATAAAGTCTTTCTTAAGACTTAGTAAAGTTAGGTTATATTTGTTCTTCTATTAATCAGGAATATAAATTATACAGAGTGCAATGTATGGAGTGTCCTCAATTCAGAACACTATAGGGAAATCATTCCTAAACATTTTGTATATAAAAAGTTTGATTCATACCAGTTTTATGCGACAGTGCCAAATCCTGTTGAAATATCCACGACCTGGAACTGAAATACCTGCTCAAGGCTTCAAAGCAGCTTCCAAATACCATTTCACAGCATTTACCCAAAACCATCATCTGAGCAAGGGGTATGACGTTGGGTGGCCGAGCGAGTATTCAAATTCTCGTTTGATATTTCATTTCACCCGATCGTTTAGGAATTTCAGCAGCCTTATGCAAGCGGTTTAACGAGTTCGCTCTTTCCAACCGTACCTTCATCTGCTCAAGACTGAGATTTGAATTTTGTGTATCTCGTAAGGTTTAACAAAAACATGATTTTTCAATATCTCCGAACACTTCCGCTTTGGACACTGACAATGTTCCTGACGCTTTGCTTCGACTTCAACTTCATTTTGTTGAATTTGATAACTTTACGAAGAGAATTCTGTTAGCTAAAATGTGCGAAATGCTCACTCGAAAATGACTACCACAAGACCCAAAATGCGTATAATGAACGCTGGATTGAGAGAGTCCTTTTATACGAAATTCGCTGGCAAGATAACATTTCTGGCATATCGGAAAAACCGTGCCACTTTTCATAGCTCGCCAGCTCGTAGCCATTCCTTGAAGAAATTTTCTGCTAGAAATCTTAGGAAGTTTTGAATTTAGACTAATGGGAAAGCATCTTTGGCAATTTCAGTTGGTAATTTTAAATATCAAAATTGCATTATATGTTGACGACACACTTGTAAATCATAAGCGATAGTATTAGCTCAAAGTGGTTATGGTAGTACCTCTAAGTGACCAAACTCTTGAGAAGCATCGCATCGAAACGCCTTCTGCTAAAGTTCAGCGAAATACGTTCTGCTAAAGTAGAACTAACAACCAATGAGAGAAGTCTATTCAACACAAAAGCAAGTATCATAACAGTGTAGTAATAATAGGTGGGTGAAGTCATCAACTTTCGGTAAATTCATAATACTTGCTTTCGCAAAAGTTAGATGCTGAAATATAATCTGTCGGTGAGATAAACACACACATCTAAGAACAAAGCTTCCGGCTACTCGAAAAAATTCAGTCGATATGTCGTATGCATTTGCGGTATAAGAACACACAGGCGGCATGCTTTGAGTTTTCTCCCGCGTATTGTCGGCATCATGAGTATTATTTCTTTCGCATTGAGCGGCGCGTTTTATATCTTCGCGCCATATTTATCTCTTAACCGCATTAAACTTTTATTGACCAATTTATATTTATATTATTTGTTAATCAATGAAGTTGTTGCAGATATATGGTGGGTCTCAAAAAATCGGGTTGATGTACCTGTCAAAAACCAAAATCATAACGAATATTGCAGATTAAAACGCCATCAATACTAGAGATAAAGTACATTGTGACCAAATATTGGGATCAAATTAGAATTTGTCAACCATTCAACCGCTGTAAAAGGGAGAATAGGGCTTGGCTAGACAGCTTTAGAAAACTCAGATATATCTTCAAAAGAATTCGATTCTTGTATACTATCGGTTCTGACATATAGGACGGAAACGCTTACATCAACAAACACTCAATAAATATACAAAAAAAAAAGAATGAGTGGATTCGGCAGCAAACGTCGTCGATATCATGAAACGCATACCATCATTAAAATAGAACTATGCAGGTCTATTGTCTTATTTAAAGTGATGAATAATAATGTTTCTTAACAAGTTACACGTGATTGTTATGAATAAAAACAACTATTGTAGTTTTTATTTTTTATTTCTTTAATATTATAACTTGAGGGGGTCGCCAAAATACTAAACCTAAAAAGAGGGTCGCAGTGTCTAAAAGGTTGAGAACTCCTGGCCTAAAATGATAGTTGGGCAAAATATATCATACAATAGAGACCACTCACAATAAGATCAATAGGAAGACCACTACAAACATGGAACAACGACATAATGAAAGCGGCCAGAACGACATGGCGACATGGCAGTGGAAGTGGGAGGCCATGGCCCCTATGGCCGCTTCTCTAGGGCCATCGGTATATTCATTTGCATCTTGCTAGAAACTCTATATTATTCACTCTTGAACCTATTTTTATTCACTCCTCTAATCAATAATATGACCACTCTTTTTCTAAACTATAATAAGAAAATTGTTCGTTTATTTAATTTTTAGAATTTCTATTTTTAATTACAGTCATACGATAGATTAAAATCGTTAACAATTATTAATAAGTTATGTTTCCAATTTGAAAATTAAAAAATATAAAGCTTTTCATAATTAGTTGCCATTGTACCGCTCTACATATAATTTTAATGCTCATTAAAACGAAAAAAATCGTGCTGAATGCACCACATGGATATAACAAATTACAATCGCATTCGAAATGGTGTGATATGCTTTATTTACAATGGCATACGCATGCTTTTATGCGAAAGCGTGGGATTGTCCAGATTCTCGTTGTGACGTACGACTGTACAACAATCACAGGATACAAACGAGGACAATAGAAATTTTCTATGGGACGGTATCACAAAATAAAATGACACGGTGACACACTAACATCAACTAATTCAAATGTCGTACAGTGTTGACAAATTAAAAAAATTTCCTAGTGAAAATCAATTTAACAACGAATGTTTTTTTTTCTGGAATTAGTAGTGGTACGTGTGTTGATATCTTAATGATTATTGTAAGAAAAAAGGAAATAAAAAAGAATTCAAATAATCTAACCACCCTGCATATAAAGACTGAAATGTGTGTGTGAGAAACGTCAACTCTAAAATGGAAGTCATTCGAATGAAGAAGATTACCCAAAAATGAAACAAGGGCCCTAAAATGGGAAACTTAAAAGTAATTAACAATTCTACATTCTGTTTAATAAACAATACCAATGCAATTAGCAGTCATTTAAGCATAATATGGTAAAATAATCCACGCCAGATTTGAAATCAATCAGAAATGGGTACAATTCAAACCATTAGGAGCACCATTAGGAGTGAAACACCATTGTCTATTGAAACATGTTCGTTAAAAAATCTCGATGTTGCATACTAGATAAAGTTGTTCATAATCAATTTTGTAGTAGGGTGCCAAAAGTTGCACATACATTGAATAAAGTATTTTATTTAAATATATGGTATATCGATATTATAAGTTTTGTTTGAAATCAATTGAGAAATTATTCGTTAGCATAATAAATTATTACAAAATATTAAACATTTTGTACATAACTAGATTAGTAAGAAATAAACCAACCAATTTCATAATATAGATTTGATGAGTAAAACAAATTTTAATATACACTTTTATTATGATTAAATTATGTAAATTATAAACATAATTTTAAAATGTAATAATAAAAAGAGTTGTTTTCCTGTAGCATTTTAAGTGATAAAATAACCAATCCAAACTTGGCTTTCCATTACATAATATATCTTTTGACTAGGTCATTAATTACATTCCTAAAATCTTATACCTAGTGCGTTAGATAAACGGATTCTTAAACCATTATTATTTGTTCTGTAAAAAGGTGGGTGCTGATGAAGCTTAATATACCTTAATAGCAGAAATGTCAATCCACCCAAAAATGTTCATCGGAATTTTTTTTACCTTTGTGGTCTCTCATATATGATTCGCAATTTTCGACGATTGCTTGCTTATTTAAACAACTATTATAATTTATTTCTGGTTGTGACATTGCAA
This sequence comes from Adranes taylori, assembly GCA_009867245.2. Lineage (NCBI taxonomy): Eukaryota > Metazoa > Arthropoda > Insecta > Coleoptera > Staphylinidae > Adranes > Adranes taylori. The sequence goes on along the minus strand of WYDF02277985.1, from coordinate 35 downwards.
CGATATCTATTCTCCCAAATATGTTTAATACCTGC
>WYDF02277974.1:0-17407 GCA_009867245.2 Adranes taylori | reverse complement strand
TATATATGATATTAGAAGAGGTTTTTAAAAGACAAACTGATGATATACTGATACGTATAGAAAAAATACGGTCCTTAGAATACGCGGATGATATTGTACGCATGGTGGGTACGAAAGAGAAGATGAATGAAGTGATCAAAATGGTGAAAAAAAAAGAATGAAATTGAGAGCGTTATTATTGGTGTGTTCAAAAGGACATTAGGAGTTGAAAGGTCAACGACGGCGGAAATAGTGAGGAATGAATGCTGCCAATTTAAATAGGGCTGGAATAGGGCTTTTGCAAAATTTGCTAAATATTAATGAAAAGTAATGGGGGATGAATATGATAGAATTGCAAAGATAGTATCCAGGAAAAGCTGGAATGAAATTAAGATTACAGTAAAAGTCCGGTAAATGATCCTTAAGAACAACCAGGGGATCAGCGAAAACCAGTATGATTCCAAAAAAGGCAAAAGCACTACTGATGCTATTAGCAAGATAAAGGCTCTGGCAAATATAGTAAATGCTGGCACATGGCTGGCGAACAAGGAAATTGTTAATCCTCGATAGTCACCCTCGATATTAAGAACGCGTATAATAGCGCGCAAAGGCCTGCAATTTTATCAGCAGTACAAGAGAAAAGAATTAGTCAATATATACATAAACGTTTACGAGCATATTTAACTGGTTTTATATACGATACAGCGGAAGGCAGCCAGTGCAGGAAAGTGACGTCCAGAATTCCTCAAGGCCCGGTTCTGGGGCCGACACTATGAACATAATGTATGGCGGATTACGCTGCACTGTGCGAAGTGGGTAAGAGGAAAGATCACTTGATCACTAGGACAATTGGAGCAGATATTGCCAGAAGTACTGATTACACTGGAGAGCGCTAAATCAAATGGTATTTTATTTTTGTGCCACTTAAGTCAAATGGCACAAAAATAGCTGAGATAGGTGGACGCATAAACTAATTCCAAACTATTTTTTGTTTTAATGCGGAAATTGGATGTTAACAAAAGTATAATTGAAGCAAGCTTTCGTTAAATATATTAACTTCGTCAGGCTATAAATATATGAATTATGATTTAATGTATAGATTTTTTGAATTATGTCTTTTTTTGATAGATTAATTTTGAATTTTGTATGGCACGTGGTATTATGGACAGTGTTTGTCTAGATCATTTCATTTTGTATTTGGGTTATCTGATAAGGTTGGTCAGTTGATGGTATTTGGTTATTAATGGTATTAATGGTCAGTTGATGGTATTGACGTCGTTAGATTTTCTTTTATTAATAAGCTGAATATTTTAGTTAAATTGTTGCAATCTGTCCTGTAGTTAATGCAGTTTTTCTTTCTTTTCATGTTAATGGATTCTAGTATGAGGGTTTTTTATAATTAGAATCTTTGTCGAGGATTTTTATGTTTGCTATGTCAAAGTCGAAGGTGTGTTTTTGTTCAAAATGGTGTGTTGCGAGTGCGGTTTTAGGTTTTCTTTGCGTTGTTCTTTACAGTCATTTTTGTGGTTTGAGATTCTGTTGTTGAGGTATTGTTTGGTTTGTCCCATGTATATTCCTGAACAGTCTTGGAAATTAATTTCGTATATTATGTTTGAGTTTTGTTATTTGTTTTTTTTGCTTTTTAATTTTGAAAAGATTCTGCTTATTTTGTTGTCATTGTAAAGGTTAATTTTAGTTTTCTCATTTTCTAGTGTGTGTTTTATTTTGGTGTTTTATGTATGGGATTTTTAAATAACGTGTTCTGGTTTGTGATATTTGTATCTATTGTTTGGTTCTTATATTTTTCTTTGGCTATTTTAATAATGTGTGGGTTAAGTAATTTATTGATTGTATTTAAAGTGTATCCGTTTTGTAGGAGGAGGTTTGTGCCTGTTTGTATGTTTTCTTCCAGAATATTTCATCGCTTATTAGGGCAATTTTGTGGGTAAGTGATTTTATGATGCATAATTTTTGACTCTTGGGATGGGCGGAGCGGAAATGTAGAAGTCTGCCTTATGCTATCAGTATTGTGTACCATTCGGTTGTCAATATATTGTTGTCATTGTGGGTTACTATTATGTCTAGGAACGGTAGTATTTTTCAAAGCATAAAAATGACTGTAAAGAACAATAGAAAGAAAACCCTAAAACCGCACTCGCAACACACCATTTTGAACAAAAACACAACTTCGACTTTGACATAGAAAACATAATATACTCGACAAAGAATCTAAGTATAAAAAACGCCTCATACTAGAATCCATCAACATATAAAGAAACAAAAACAGAATTAACTACAAGACATATTGTAACAATTTAAGTAAAATATGCAGCGCATTAATTAAAAGAAAATCTAATGACGGCAAATAATAACCAAATATCATCAACTGACCAACCTTACGAGATAAACCAAATACAAAATGAAATCACCTAGACAAACACTGACCATAATACGACCTGCCATACAAAATTAATCAACATAATTCATATATTTGTATCCTGACGAAGTTAATATATTTAACAAAAGCTTGCTTTAAATTATACTTTTATTACATCCAATTTTCCGCATCAAAACAAAAAATAATTTATACATAATAAAAATGGATGAAAACCAAATAATAACTAATTTCAAACGTGGCCCCATGGGGATAGAATGTTGTGTTCACTGGGTACCTGTGGGAATTAGAAAAATAGGATACCTATGACACACACACTGTATAAGTGAAGACGACGACGCCGAACATACGCTGTTGAGGTGCTCTGCTTGGGTAGCCCAAAGTCGAGAATTAGAATCCAAGGTAGGGTCTTTTGACTCAACTGACGAGATTATAGAAATCATGCTATAATCCAAGGAGAAATGGAATGTAGATGAAAAACTTATAGTGGAAATCATAAAGATAAAAGAAGAAGGTAAACCATTAGGTTAAGTTAGTTCTTATTTTTATCCGCCTCACAAAACTCGTTTCAATTAACTGTTATGAATAAATAATAAGACAGCAGAAATATTTTATATACGCCAATATCAATGCATGTAATTTAAATTTTCGGTTTAAGAAAATTTGTTAAAAAAAAAACAATTTATTTGAAAATTATTCGAAAATAACAATATAAAATATAGGTAATACGATCGTTCAATTATGTATGTATGTCATGCTATCGCTTATATAGTTCGTAAAGGCGTTGGGTCGCTGACCTGAATGAAGCTTCTAGATACGGTTACGCATTGCTTCTAAGAAGAACATAGACGCATGTCTATATAACTTGTTACGCAATATGAATTTTGTGTATTTAAAATTGCCTACCTACTAGATGGTTCCATCAAAACCTTACTGCGGCGAGACGCACGTCTATACCCACTATGTTTCTAACAGGAGAATTGATATAAGATGGCGTAGCAAATGCGCAAAACATAGAGAAACTTGCTTTGTTCAGTTACATGATATTCTTTCATCGATGCTATAAACTAAAATAATTAAAAATATATACCTTGGTTTCGGCAAGCCTAATTGAAGTCTCAAAGTCCAATCCACGTTTGTATATCAGTTTTACAACAATACCATTTTCTTCATAACCTTGAATCGGTGTGTATATGCGAAATAAGTACTCAAAGTCGGTAAATTTAGCATAATACCATACTCCAGAAAAACCAACAACTAAGAAGTTCCATCCTAGACGTATGTCCACCTAGAATTATTAAAAACTTTATTATCTTTTTTATATAATACCCTTTTTTGAAGGTCAAATCACTCCAAAATGAATTCGTTCGTTCTCCTAAACATCTCCTGCATTTCTTTAGCATTAAAGGATCTTTCGATACAGACATTAACAAAAAAAAGAGTTGTGGAGCCATTCTAGAGAAAAACTGCCGCAAAGTTTGCAAAATTTGTTAGGATTTATTATATAGTTAAGACTTCATCTTGCAAATAAAAAGAAAGACATTTCCAAAGCATTGTTTAGCAATGTTCATTCCAATCTTTTATTGCAATATCAAAAGCAAAAAACATATTGACTTTAGATTTAGCAACAACGCTTCTTATCGGGAATATGTCAATTCTGTAAGCGTACACTTGCTGTAACGGCTACAAATTTTCAGCCGCTTGTCTTTAGTTTTGTATTTTGGGAAAATTCAAATTGGCGAGTTTCGGCCACATTCAACTTCTGGAAATTCACTGAACATTCAACTTATGGGAATTTACTGAACCAATAAAATACAGTTGGTCGGTAAACAGATGTATTAAAGAAGGTCGACATTAAAGAAGGTCGACACTCGATGTCGATGTCGAAAATCATAAAACCCACCGTATAAATATGTACATCTGTTGATTAAATTTTTGATTAAGACGTATTTTGCAACTCAATCGAACAAATAATGTTCTTAGTGAATTGCCAGTTAGTATACCACAAAATGAGTACCTATATCGCAGATTATTATCAGCTACACCAGCGTTGTCCTGCCGCAATTCATATCGGCTAATTTGTTACCCAAGTACTATAGTATGTTGATTTTTTCTATATAATCTGGACAGAAAGCTTCGGTTATTTTAGAAAATTTAAAATACTTACAGCATGCGAATTTAATTTTCCGATAAGAATTATTTCTTGCAAGAATTCAACAGGTGTAGCTAAATTGAATAATAGATCAAAGTTGCTCAAATTTGATAATAAGCATTTAATTTCAACACCAACTGCTCCAGTTGGATAATCAACTTTAGCCACAAGATGTCGATTTTCTCCGGATAATCCAAATCGGCCACGAATAACTTTGAATTTTTCAATTGGTGTCGTAATATTAAATTCCAATTTACTTCGCGATAATTGCTGGAATTGTCCTAAATGTAGCAAATAATATAATCACTGTAATGACGAATTTATTTCGAGTTTATGAATTTGAAATCACAATATATTGACGTATAAATCACAATATAGAGAACTCCTTTTACAAATAATAATTAAAGGAGAAATCAAAAGTAGAAAACATTACTGCAACTTACAAATATTATATACCTTCTGTAACATATCAAATTTTGTATATTATGGACAAACGGGCATAATTTTTATGGCTTATCGTTTGGGATTATGTTTCTAGTGTTGTAGTCTATTAAATTTGTGTAAAGGATAAAAATGATAAAATCGGATAAAATGAAAAGTATGGAGAAGGTGATGGATGAAATAAAAAGGAATATGATTAGGAATGACATAAGGCAAGGAATAAAGAGAACAGGGAGGAGAGGTAATAATGTGGATGAAGGATGGATAAAGAAGAAAAAATGGGCAAGGGAAATATTAAAGAAGGTGAGAAAAGGTGGAGCAAAGTGGGATGAGTTTAGTAATGCGAAAATTAGTGAAGGATGGAGCATGAGAGATGTAAAAAGGAGAATGAGAGAAAGGAGAGTATCAATTATATTCGGAGCGATAATGAAGTTTGGAAAGATTTGAGGGAGAGAACCGTGATGAGTGACGGAAATGAGAGATACATGATAGAATTGAAAGAAGGAGAAGAAAAGTGTAAGAAGGAAGCAGGGCAAGAAAAGACGGGGACATCATCTGGAATTCAAAGTGAGAGAGAGGTGGAGGATATTAAGGTGGAAACAGTAAGAGACGAAATAAGAAACACGAAGAAAAGAAGTACGACTGGACCGGATAAGTGGCCAATCGAAATATGGGGATGTTTGATTAAAAGTGGGGTTGAAGGAGGGATAAATGAAGTATGGAAGGGAAAGGAAAGAATGTCTGAAAAATGGAAACAAGGGGAAATTGTCTCGGTGTACAAGAGAGGTGATAGAAAATGTGTGGAAAGTTATAGAAGCGTTACGGTAAATAATGGATCACATAGATTGGTTGCTGGAGTAATAAATAGATGGTTGGAGAGATGAAAGAAATAGGTATGTTAGCAAAGACGCAGTCGGGGTTTGTTAAGGGGAGGGAGACTGCAGACAACATAGTGATGTTAAATTATTTAATGAATTAGGAGATAGGTGAAAAGAGGAATTTTATGTTGTTTGTAGACCTAAAGTCTGCCTTGGATAAATTAATAAGAGGGAGATTGTGGGAGAAATTGGAATAGCTGAAAAAATAGTAGGGATGATAAGAGGAATATATGAGGGTACGAAAGTAGGAGCGAGAGTTGGAGATAATATATCAGAATGATTTGAAATCAATAGGGGTGTAAGGCTAGGTCGTCTAATGAATTGAAATTTGTTTAACATTTACATGGCTGATTTCGAAAGGGTGCTAAAATATGGATGATCGGGGGAGTAATTATAGGGAAAGAAAAGATATGGACGATAAGTTATCCGGATGATATAGTTTGTGTGGCAGGTAGTAGGGAGCAGATTGCGAATGTGATGAATGTGAATTAAGACAGGATACATGGATAGAAGAGGGTTAGAATTGAATGTGGAAAAGACAAAAGATCATGTAGAAGGAAGGAGGACGGGCAAGTAAAAAAGATAAGTTTAAAATTGTAGGACAGAAAATACAAACTGTTAAAAAATACTAATCCTTGGAATATACGTTGGCGCAAATTGGGACATGCAAGGTGCATGCTGAGATGGTGGCAAAGAAAGCGAGGTGTGCAATGGAAAGATTGTGATGCGTGTGGGAAGGAAAATTTGGGGAATCGATAAGAATGAGAGAGAATATTGCGGATGTTTGAGTTAGAAATATAATGATATATGCGGCTGAAGAGTGGGCGGTATGTAAAGAGAGAACGTAGAAAGAGTCCAAATATGACGTTTGAAGAGAATAATAGGAGTGGAGAGATCGATGCCGTATAAGATTGTGCTGCAGGAGTGTATTGAATAAATGCAGGGTGGCTGGACTAAAAAAATTGCGAAGATTAAGAGAAAGGTGTTCTGGATGAGACATACAGATTGGTAAAGATTGGCAGGAATGAATGAGGTAAGGAAGGACAGATGTAGAAATCATTGAGGTCTGAGGAGAAACAAAGCAAATGAAAGGATAGGGTGGTCATTGAATGAATGGTACGATCAAGTAAGGAATGGGAGAGAATGAAGGATCTAGAAAAGCAGGAGAGGGATGAAAGAATATGAAATGTGTATGTGGATACGAGATTCAGATGTGGAAGTGAAGAAAGGGGAAAGAGATACTGTATGGATGAGAGTAGACAAATGTGTAGGATTTGTGGGAAAAAGTGGGAACAGTGGGTGAAAGTTAGCAGAGAATTGGAAAATGTGTTGTGGGCTGCACATTATGCGTATAATTTAAGAAAAAATAAGGGAAAGGGAAAAAAGTTTACGACAGATATTAAATAGTCCGATTGCACCTTTCTCGGTCCTCCAGGGGGAGAAGTATTGTTTGTCTTGTTTTGTTGCATTTGATTTTATATTAAATTTGTATTGATTTTATATTATTATAATTATTATGATAATATATATTAAAGTTTACAATAACATAATAAAGATCTATTAGATCTAAAAATATTTACCAATTACATTCGCTTGAAACTTCCTGTGATCAATATCTAAATCTGCAATGCCTCCAAACTTCTTTTCATTGCTTATATAAATTTTACTAACGAGCAATCCTTTGTTATAACCTTTGAATGGACTAAATATTGTCACAGTGCCAGTAAGATTTTTCACATTGCACTCTTCGCTAATGTGCCAGTAGCTTGTTAGACTAATTCTTTCCTTTGGATTGTACTGAAAACAATTGACTTTATTCAGCATCTAATATTCCGATATAATATATATTACAATATCAAGAAAATACGATTTATAAATAACGAGAATTTACTATTTGAAATGGTACTGCTTATTTATAGATTTTTTCCTTCTTATATTCATCATGTAGCCCTCGGCGTAAAAGCGTCTATTACAATGAGAAATTCAAAAATTCCGGTGGCGGCTTGAGGCATCTAGCCCATCGCCGCATAAATACGCTACCGGATATATGAATATCCCGATTTCGGGATATTTCTTTAGAAAATGTGTCGTCTTGGAATATCTCGTTTGGCGTGTAAAACTGTAGATTCTAAACTTTGTGTTCCAAAACTACTTTTAAAGTTTTTACAAACACTGTTTCCTCTGCATTGAATCGCTTATCCGAAATGTATCTCCCCCCCCCCCCTTGTAAATATAGTTTGTACTTTCGTTCATTCTATTAACTATGTATGTATATGTACAGTTTTGGGGTTCCTTTACTTGGGTAAGCATTTTTTTAACTAACGTCCAAGAAAAGAGAATCAAGAGAAACCTAAATTGACCATTATCGTGTTAAGACAGATATGGTACCAAAATGTGCTTAATTCGTGCTAGTTCGCGACCGGTTGTGACAAGAAGTAACCCCCTCCTTATACCCACACCCATTTCCTTTCAGAAGATGCGAATGAAGACAACACCCATCTAGAAGGTAAGTGGCACTACTCCTTTTTTTAATGCTAGTCCTGAAAGTAAGTGGCCTTACATTCCTTTTTTTAATGATAGTTGCGGTTTATTATATCCCTCGTTTTGTTGAATTTTATTTGGGAGTTGTTGCTAATTAATTCGTCTAGCTATCGGTATTTTGTTAAAGGTGCGCGGTAAATCCAGTCAAATTTAGTTGACCTGGACCCATCCCGTACAAACTCAATGAAAAATATATATAATTCTTTTTGTGGTACAATTTGTATTTTCTTTTCAAAAGAAACTTTAAGTTAGATCCAATTCTCAAAATAGTTTTTCCACTCAGAAAGCTGTATTTCAATAACATGATTTTTGAAAGCTTCAATAAGTTCTTGCGATGTTGAAAATCGCTGTCGTAAGGGCTACATGTAAAGTCCTTTCCAACTAAATATATTATATATTAAAGTCCTCACACCTTTCTTCCCCTGAACATATATTCACACTTTTCATATATTCAAGTAAGAAATACCTTAACGTGAAGTTCGGAATCGAAAATTGTGTTGTTATGAGTATGACGCATAGTCACACTTAAAGATGGAACATCGTGAATGGTACTATTCAATGTTGCACCCAATTCGCAAGAAAATTCCGATGAATTCAAAGCGTAGTCTCCATAAAAATTCATTGCAATATGTTGATTATGCTGCCAGAGAACACTGCTATTACCTTGATACATATTTCCAATATGACGCAATCTGAAAATTATAAACATATTGTAAAATAAGCTTCCAGATAAAGCGATAATCAATATCTAAATCTAAGCGCTATGCTATGCAAGAAACTACGAAATATGTGAATGTAAACAACACCAAAAAATGCACAACACGGACTTATGCAACATTTTTGATAAAAAAATATTCGCGGACATGATCCAGTTTTCATATACTGGAAGTCCTACGTTTTGTTATATCTTGCATAAAACAAAAGTTGAACCTTTTAGTTTTGACTGTGATCTTTTAAGTCGTCTATTAAATTCAATTAGCACAATAGTTGTTTAGGGTAAACAAAACAATATTAGTTTAATATATATACATCGCGACCCATGCTTTGCTGTCCGATTTGACGCGGCCTACAATTGCTCTTGCCCTACGACTCCTCTTGACTCTCTTTTCGGTTAATTTCTAAAAGAGCAGTTCGCACGCCAGACTGCCTTGGTCTTATGAATTTGTCCGCTTTGGCACTAGCGCTATTAGGTCACCTTTTATTCGTGTTCGCTTTGCGTAAAATTGAGATCCCTGGGTCTTACACTTGTTACCCAAGTTTTATTTTTTCAACTTTCATAGGAACCGAAATATTTAATCTAGTACAATAGCTGGTCTCAAGTAAATCGATCGCAATGTTTACAAAACAATAATCACTCTGTATATATGTTAGTTTGTAATTTTAGGCAAAAATGTTTCAAATAAAATTGAACCAGCTTTTGGTGGCCTATATAATAAAGTTTATTCAAGTCTCCTATCTTTCCTGAAATATATCAAAAAGCTGAAATATATGCAAAGATGGCACTACTTTCATTGAATATCCTATATACAATATCCTATATGCGAGCGAAATTTCAATCTTCTAATTTTATAACAACATCTATTCAATTGCAAAAGCAGTTTACATGTCTCATACAACGTAAAATAATTTTTTCTGTAACTTTGCATATATGAGCTATTATGTAGGCCTTACTTGTATCTAATATGATTGATGAATGTCAGTTACCATTGGCGACAATATGCCAAATTTTAAAGTATTAAGGGTTATATGTTTGAAATGATAAGAGTTAGACTGATCATGTACGTACGGTATCATTTTAAATAGAATTACAATTGCTACCAAAATGTAAAACATGTACAGGGTGTTACTAAACACTTTTTTAAAACAAAAATTTTTGCTCAAAATCGGTCAAGTATATTCACTTGCTCACACTGGCAGAATTCAGGTTCCTTAGATTTATATACATTCCATCCCAACTTTATTTTTTTCAACTTTCATAGGAACCGAGATATTTAGAGAAGTACACTTTTCTTCTAGGTCAATTACTCCGGTAGTAAGATGTGCGATTTTTAAACTCGCTTAATCCCTTAAGTATTAAAGGATCTTTCGATAAAAGAAAGTTAATCAAAATCCTTCGTTAAATTTCTGAGAAAATCGACCGCAAAGTTTGCAAAACAGAAAACACCCTGTATATATGTTAAATTGTGATTTTAGAAAAAAAAATGTTTCAAACAAAATCGAAGGGCCTTTATGTACAATAAAGTTCTTTTATTGTTCCTGAGATATTTCAAAAAGTTTGTTAAATTTCAAACGTGGCAACACCGCTTCCTATACAATTTGGTAACATGGGACTTTCTTTATTCGACGTATAATACAAGGTACTATATGTGTGCAAGATTTCAGCCTGCTAGTTTGAATACGAAATTCCTGAACAAAACAGAATGGCTCTTGTCCGCCATATTTGATTTATAAAATTCTACACCTGTCTACAAAATTTTATCGAGATCGGTCCCACAGGGAAGGATAAATTCTTGAACACACAGACGTACTTACGTAATATATGTACAGGTTCAGCCATAGAAAAATCGGCCCTTTTATTTTTTTGAACAAGAAAATTTTTTTGTACAAAAAATTATATGACAAATTGTTCCTTATGACTCCCCCCCCCCTCCCTTTTTTTGAATTGCGTATTAACGGATGACAGTAATTTCAATACAAGAGACGTACTAAGGTGAAATACAAAAAATTGTCAAAACATGAATCCTATATCTTTCATATACCTGTAGGTATTACATACCTATATGGTATATGAAAGATAATAATACAGTTACATAAAAAGGATGATTAAAGTTAGATAATTTACTAACTGAACATACTAAACCAACTTATTTAAAAAAGTCGTGGACGTGATCGCCACTCTATCTTTCATACACTGGAAGTAATTTTTTTTAGTATATTTTGCATTCAGCAAAGATTAATCTATGTAGCGTTGACCGTGCACAATAGATGTGTAGAGTAACAATTGATTAGCATAGAAACGCAACCTTGTAACTTTGCGAGAAAGGCGTATCTCATAGCAGTTGAATTTCATGAGAATGTAGTTAAAACTGAAGAACCAAAAATGACAATTTTTAAAATAACGATTTAATTTTTAATAATAACTGTATTAATAAATCCATGAATAATAGGACTGACTTATTTATTATTATTATCTCTATTATTATCTAACATACGATATACGTATAGGTGTATGAAATATATATAGGATTCAACATTTTCCTATTTCACCTTAGTACGTCTCTTGATTCATATCACAGCAATTCAAAAAGGCGTTCATAAAGAACAATTTTCCGCAAAAAAAAGTTTCTCGCACAAAAATGTAAAAGGTCTTATTTTTCGGTGTTTGTGTGTACGTACGGATTATTCCATACGTACACACAAAGACCGAGCATTATTCCTAACCTATTGGACTGATTTGGATGAAATTTGGTTGGCACACGCCAATTCCTCAAAAATAATTTTTTCATTTTTTTAATAAATCTAATATGGTGGAAATGCACCATTGTTTTAAATTCAGAAATACAGTTTTTAAATTAGAAGGCTGAAATTTTACACATATAGTATCATATTATGCTAGGGTGACTAATTCCTATTTCCTAGGGGTCCTATTTGAAAAAAATTAATGCTGGACATAATCCAATAAAATTTAGTCTTATACTCTTTACTAACGGGCCACAAATTTTTGGAGCAAATAAAGGTCATCATTTCCTCTTAGAACGCAACAAAGTCCAGAAATTGAACAATAGGTTTTTTTGTTTGCCAATGTATACTCACGCAATTTATTAAATTCGGGACATTTAGCATAATTCCTGAACAATAGTAGATAGAAGAAATCGTATACGAAAAACTATTTTACGTTTTAGGAGATCCATAAGATGGTACTCTTGCAATTTAATAAATGTTGTTATTAGGGGCGGGCCGAAATTATAATTTTGAGAGGTGTTCAAACTGATCACATACCGAATAATTTAATTTAATTTATAAGTATAATTGATATTTTGGAAAAATTGAGGTTTGAACTTGGTTAACCCCTTCTTCCAAATTCGTCACTGATTGTGTTTTAAAAAAGGCTTTTAAATAAATGTTTGAATACAGGTAATATTTACTATTTTAATGTTTTTAGCATTATGTGTTTCTGTGCTAATTGATTATTATCCTAAATAACTATTGTGCCAAGTGAATTTTATACATGAGTTATCCGGTGACAGTCAAAACTAAATAGATCAATCTTTGTTTTGCGGAATATATTATAATAAGACGGATGACTTCCAGGGTATAAAAGATGAGGTGGCAATCACGCCTACGAATTTTTAAATTAATATATGCCACTGTAAACTAATACGATTAATAATGCAATTCTTTGAGATAGATTGCAAATTCGATGAATGTCTCGTTTTTACAAGGGGCATCTGTGATGAAACATAATGTAATCTAAAGGCAATGTCGAATTTAAACCTCAGAGTTTGTACAATAATTATAAAGTTTGTTTACATTTAAAGTAAAATGTTTTCTAATTTTACTTTTAAAGTAAACATGTAAATTATTTCTCTTTGCAATTATATCAGATAGTGGCGTGAAAATAATTACGTAATTTTTCTCGCGGTGCGTAATCTCCTTCTAAAGAAAAGTATAAAAATTTGTTCAGCTTTCAAAAGCTCTTACTAATTACAGTATAGAACTCGTTAGGGCTCATGTTTAGTTATTAAAGTTTGAAAATGTTATAAGTTATAACGAAGTGCGTCTGCACTTACTTTAAAAAGGACACTGCATAATATATATTCTAACTATAACAAAATTTAAAATCCGATTAGATTCATAAATATCAGCAATGGGGGCAGTGTAAAAAAAAAGAATAAATCTGATTAAATACACACATATTTTTATTGCAATTAAAACGGATAATCTTAGTATGGATTAAGAAATTTCAATTTGTATATCTACATAGGTTCCATTTTTATGTCTATTAACAATTGACTTTCGGATATTTCCAGTTTAATCCCTTCAGTGCAATCCTCAAGTTTCAATATATCACGTGAATCATCCTTATCTTCAATTTGCTTTTGAAAAATGACTTGGTTTTGTCGTGTAATTTCTAAATTCTTGTAATCTGTAAAATCGGAAGCTTTCTTTTTAATGTCAATTCCTTTGTGAACTAACCCATTAGCTCTTTGTCCAGTCTTTAAATTATGTCTTGAATGAGTGCGTTTGTGTATTAGAAGATTTCCCTTTACTGCAGTTTTGAAACCACATTCCGTACACTCGAAAGGCTTCTCTTCTAAATGAGTTCGTTTGTGATTTCGAAGGCTGACTTTGTGTGCAGTTTTGAAGTCACATTCCGTACACTCAAAAGGCTTATCTGTTGAATGAGTTCGTTTATGATTTCGAAGGCTTGCTTTGTGTGCAGTTTTGAAGTCACATTCGGTGCACTCGAAAGGCTTCTCTTCTGAATGAGAGCGTTTGTGATTTAGAAGATTTAGTTTGTGTGCAGTTTTGAAGTCACATTCCGTACACTCGAAAGGCTTCTCCTCTAAATGAGTTCGTTTATGCCTTAGAAGATTTCCTTTTAGTGCAGTTTTATAACCACATTCCGTACACTCGAAAAGCTTCTTTTCTGAATGTGTTCGTTTGTGTTTTTGAAGATATCCTTTTACTGCTGTTTTGTAATCACATTCCGTACACGCGAAGGACTTCTCTTCTGAATGAGTTTGTTTGTGTATTAGAAGATTTCCCTTTACAGTAGTTTTGTAACCACATTCCGTGCACTTGAAAGGCTTCTCTTCTAAATGAGTTCGTTTGTGTATTATAAGATTTTCCTTTACTGCAGTTTTATAACCGCATTTCGTACACTCGAAAGGCTTCTCTTCTGAATGAGTTCGTTTGTGTTTTAGAAGATATCCTTTTACTGCAAATTTAATGTCACATTCCGTACACTCGAAAGGCTTCACTTCTAAATGAGTTCGTTTGTGATTTCGAAGACTGACTTTGTGTGCAGTTTTGAAGTCACAATCCGTACACTCGAAAGGCTTATCTGTTGAATGAGTTCGTTTATGATTTCGAAGATTTGCTTTGTGTGCAGTTTTGAAGTCACATTCCGTGCACTTGAAAGGCTTCTCTTCTGAATGAGAGCGTTTGTGATTTAGAAGGCTTACATTTTGTGCAATTTTGAAGTCACATTCCGTACACTTGAAAGGCTTCTCTCCGTTATGTATTCGTTTGTGATTTAGATGACTTACTTTATGTGCAGTTTTGAAGTCACATTCCGTATATTCGAAAGACTCCTCTTCTGAATGAATTCGGTTGTGTTGTAGAAGATTTCCTTTTAGTCCAGTTTTGTAACCATATTCCGTACACTGAAATGGCTTTTTTCCTGTATGGGCTCGTATGTGTCTTACAAGGTTCCGTTTTTGTGCAGTTCTGAAACTACATTCCGTACACTCGAAAGGTTTTTGTGGTGTGGAAAGTTTTTCTCCTAAATGTATGTATGTGGCATCTTTTAAATTGGTTACACTAGTTGTTTGGTAATTACATTTCACAGACTCAGATATATTCTTACTAA
This sequence comes from Adranes taylori, assembly GCA_009867245.2. Lineage (NCBI taxonomy): Eukaryota > Metazoa > Arthropoda > Insecta > Coleoptera > Staphylinidae > Adranes > Adranes taylori. The sequence goes on along the minus strand of WYDF02277974.1, from coordinate 2,426 downwards.
TCGTTGTATCATAACTAGACAGGTTTGAATAATTATACTCTTCTGAGGATAGTCTTTCATCGTGATGAAAATGTTCAAATTGATGGCTTTTTATTTCTTGGATGTGCATCCATTCTCCTGTATTCACACTTATGGTTTCTTTCCAATTCTCATTGAAATAATCTATACCTAATGTTTGTGTATCGTTTATTTCTATTTTAATTTCAGTAGGTGTTACGTGTTGAACTTGCCGTGTGCCTATACCTCCCGTCATGTTCGTTTATTAGAAACTATGGCAGATATTCGCTATACGAAATCCCTGATTGTTCTTTTTAATACCAATAATATTCAATCACGCTTCTAAAGTTAGCCACGATTTATGCTAGCGACGAATTTTCTTCCGTATTGTACGACATACGTAGATGGGTAGCGTTCGCAGCGTATATAGCACTTAATTTCGCAACGACGTGGCGATATTAAACATATTAGACTGCCTATAAACTACACGAATTCATTTGTATCGTAAATAGTTATGGAATAAAATATATTATAAAATACTTTTATTATATCATAAATACCGAAATAACAATTTGACTTATTCATATGACAAAATATAGAGCAAAAAATTCGTGGACTTGGAAATATTGGAAGTCATACGTTTTATTATATTTTGCATAAAACAAAGGTTGATTTATTTTGTTTTGACTGTCATCTTATATCTCGTGCATTAAATTCAATTAGCACAATAGTTGTTTAGGGTTATAATCTATTAGCACAAAAACCCATACCTGTAACCATGCTAGAAAAGCATATTTGGAATGCCTTGGTGTTAATATTGTACCATCTGTAGTTACCTTACAGTTCGATAATATTAAAGTATTAAATATTACCTGTATTCAAACATTTATTTAAATGCCTTTTTTAGAACCCTAATCTGTGCCGAAATTAGGGGAGGGGGTTAACTAAGTTTAAACCTCATTTTATTCAAAATATAAGTTATAGTTAAAAATTAAATAAAAGTGGTGCAATAGGTATGTGATGATTTGAATCCCTCTTAAAATTATAATTTCGACCCGCCCCTAATAACAACATTTATTAAATTGCAGGAGTACCATCTTATGGATCTCCTAAAACATAAAATAGTTTTGCGTATAAGATTTCTTTTATCTACTAGTCCAGGAATTATGCCTAGTTATATCTTGACTTCTGGTTGCAGTGGAGAGTTTAAGATATTATAAGGATTATATCATTGATACCATTAGAGTTGGATCATGTGTGACATCATTTTAAAAAGAATCCCAAAGGCTACAAAATGAATACAAATATAAGGGTATTATAAAAAAAGTATTTTGAAACTTTTATTATTGCTCAAAATCAGTTCAGTTTATTCAATTGTTTACACTGGCAGAATTGAGGTCCCGAGTGTTTCATATGTTCCCCAAGTTTCATTTCTATCATTTTCATAGGTACAGCGATATTTAAGGTAGTCCAATTTTTTTAAGGTCGAATTACTCTCAAGTTGCGTGTCCGTTCTTTTTGAACTCGCTTAATTGCCTAAATATTAAAGGAACTTTCGATACAAGAAATTTTTAAAATATGACAGGCTTTTTTTAAGAAAATGGGCCGGAAAGTTTGCAAGATAAGAAACACCCTGAAGTTAGAAAAAAGTTTTCAAATAAAATTGAAGGGTCTTTTAGTAGCCTACAAAACAAAGTTTATGAAAATGTCTTATTTTTTATACTTTCTGTATCGAAACGTTTGTTAAACGTTAAGCGTGGCAACTTCGCATTCTATAGCAATTGGAGGCTGGTACTAATTTCATTGGACGCATAATACAAGGTACTGTATGGTAGTAAACGTTTAGCCTCCTAGTTTTAATACTGAATTTTTGAATTAAATGATCAGTTTGAACCTCTCCTATAATTATAATTTGGACCAGCCACTGATTAGCACCTGATTGAGGACCCGCCACTGACTTAATAAATTGCATTTATTATTTAAGAGATCTACTAAAATATTTTTCCTATAAGATTTCTTCTAAGTACTTATGTTTGGGAATTATGCGTATCTATATGTTGCGAACGGTTACCATGGTAATCATTGGATAATTTTTAAGATATAATTGACTATATCTTTGGAACAATAAGAATTGGACCCTTCGTGTGTGGTATCATTTTAAAGAAGATCACAAGGGCTATCAAATTGTACAAAATATAGCTCGAAATCGGTTCAATATATTCAATTGTTCATATTGGCAAAATTGAGGTCCCTTAGTGTTACATATGTCCTATAAGTTTCATTTTTTCAACTCTCATAGGAAGCTAGATATTTGAGGTAGTGCAATTTTTTCAAGGTCAACTTATTCTCATGTTCTTCTTCTTATAGCACTACAGCCCAAATCGGGCCCTGGCTTCCTTTAACTTCTGCCTCCATGCCTGTCTGTCTCC
>WYDF02277963.1:0-17407 GCA_009867245.2 Adranes taylori | reverse complement strand
GAATTTAATAGACGACTTAAAAGGTGACTGTCGAAACTAAAAGGTTCAACTTTTGTTTTATGCAAGATGTAACAAAACGTGGGATTTCCAGTATATGAAAGATGGGGTGGCGATCACGTTCACGAATTTTTTTATATATTTTTCTATACTACTAGATTCACAATCCTTATAAAAGGAAACACCCTGTGACAGCCTCTCGCTCAAGACGCTGCTAACGAAGAGTCCTACCGGATGTCACAGATGGCGCAAACAAATATCTTAATTATTACAAAATATTAAAGCCTTCGGAAATATGGATTCTCGGACGCCAGGACAGTTTAACGTGAGACCGCACTTTGAAACCGCTCTTGTTGTTTCGCCGGTCCTCAGTGGCTTACGACACGGACAGCTACGGTATATTGAGGCACTTGGATCTGAAAACATCCCTCAGAAACAATTATTAGGTAAGATTTATATACATATATTAACACTTGAATTTCATGGCAATCACTACAAATCACAATCACAGCGCTACAATTAAACCTCGATTGATATTAAATAATACAAAAAATAAATTTTAAATTATTTTTTCTCAACCCAATTTTTTCTTAGTTTACTCAAACTAATTCCTTAAAATTCCAGAGTGTTCCTACTTAACTTTACAGAACGATAGATAAAATTGTCTGTTTAAGCAAACTACCAATTGTGGTTAGAAGAAAGCAACTGATATTTTTAAGTGCAAATATTTTCCCGAAAAAAACCCCTAAGTTCAAATATAATAGTATTCAGAATATCGGTTCTGATGTATTAATTGCTATTTCCGAAAACCACAAAGTGACAAAATATCACTTATCAGAGTATTTATTATTATTTATTAATATAAAATAGATGTGGATAACTTGCATAAAAGTTGATTACACCCAAGGTAGTTAACTTCAAACATTGGAAAATCTGTTAAGGCCTCCATTTTTCAATGCTACTGTGAAAATTTAACTACTGCCCAATGTTTTAAAAGGAAAAATTGATAAACCAAGTAAAAAAACTATACTAGACCAACACCACAATCATCGTGGAATGAAATTCAACTGCAAAAAAATACATTTTCAATTAGTGATTTAAGAATTTCGTTAAATATTTTTCAAAATCTTTGCGGCTCACGAATTCGGTGATGTAGCCCAAGGATATTGTTGAAACAACAAACCATCACGTCCATCAGAAAAAAACAATATAAAATGACTTTATTTACCACATTACAAGAAAATTAAGTTTACACAGATTAGGATCTGATCAGGACATAGCGGATATCAAATAGATATGCACACCTGGCACTAGAACAAACTTGATTAAAATGTTTTTAGATGACTTCCAAACATAATCAGAATTTAAAAAAAAAGAAATTTTATAATTGTTGTACGTTAAAGTAAAAATAATTAACGTATCAAATTTACTTAACGATATCAATTTTATTTGTACGAAGATTAACGATATATGTAGCTTTATATAACTTTAAAAACTTCTTCTCGATCACTTGTAACTGGGGTTAGGTAAACATACTCTTCTATTATGCAATCTCACGGTAAATTAAATTTGAGTGCAGAAACTCGAGTTTTTAAAAATGTTATTTAATTGAACGTTCTTTATGCCCAAATACGAAGCTTTATAATTATGCGGAAACAAAAAAGAAAACAGTATATCTATTATTTTCTTTTTCTTCAAAAAAAAACACTAAGTAAATCTCGGAAAAGATGAAATGACCTCCATTCTTTTATTTTTTAGGTGTGAATCTTCCGCTTCTATCAGACGAGAAGAATGGCATGAACTACGTGTTAAGTAGCAAGGAATTACAATATTTTGCAATACAAATTGCTGCAGGCATGGCGCATTTAGAATTAAAACGCATAGTGCACAGGTAATTTTACAAAGTCGACAAGTACTACTAACAAAAGTTTTACTAGGTACTAGATATAGCAAAGTTAATCCATTTAGCGATTAAAATTAAATTTAAATATTTGTTTAAAAGTAAATATGATTATACAGTAGGGCCTCGATTATTCGAACGTCAGTCAACAAAACGAACACTAAACCGAACTGCTAATCTTTACTCGCGCGTGCCGCTCTCCTCCACTACGGTTCCACCGCACCTGTGTCATGAACTGAATCTGCCAACGCTTAGTAACCATGCCAATACCAAGCCGATGGGTGTTCCTCTCTCTCTGGACCCCTTCCCCATTGTTTAACATACTAAGCTTAAAAAGTTAGCCATCACTAATCTATATCATTAACAATTTCTTTGCTTTAGGGATTTGGCAGCACGCAACGTATTAATAGATTATAGAAAACAAGCGAAAATATCGGATTTTGGCATGTCTCAACCAAGTCCTTACAAATGTACATACAACGAACGTGTTCCTCTTCGGTGGACGGCTCCGGAATCTCTTTCAAATCACTTATATGATACCAAAAGTGATGTATGGTCCTATGGTGTCGTCCTATGGGAAATAGGAACTTTAGGTGCTTCACCTTATGCAGATATGAGTCTTCAGAAATTGAAAGACACCCTAATATCTGGTTATAGGTAAGATTTTTATAAACATAATGTACTTAAAAAGAAAAAATAAGTTTATTAATGTTATCTAATGGAGAAAAAAATGAAATCATGGCTTGTTTAATCTAAACCACAAGATGCGTTGTTTTGTTTTCCTGTAAATTGTATTCAAATCGTTTTTCTTTCTGCCATTTTCTTAAGGCACGTGAACTTTTAACTTTATCCAGATCACAATGTAAATGCCTGCAAAAGTGCCAATGAGTAGCAACACTAAGCCCAACTAAACTTGAAGCATTATCACAATCCAAACTTTAATCAACACCACATACGATAATAATCTCTGCCTAATGTGTTATGGTATATTATCTCCAATAGAAATTGTAATGGATTTTATTATCAGCTTAAACATAAATACCAATTTAAAGCATTTAATTTTGAAATATTGTAAATATTTGACTAACGAAATCGCCTTTGTTTTTAGGCTGGAACGACCTGCGGTATGTACCGATGAATTATATGCTACAATACTGCGTTGCTGGGACGTGCTTCCAATGAAAAGACCAAAGTTTGAAGAACTAGTAGATGAAATACATTTTCAGCGAAAAGCTATTTATATAGATTTTGGACTTTTGAATCCCTTGTATATGTTCCCCTCTAACAGCCAAGTTGAAATATGAATTTTATATCACTTTTAAGAGTACTGTAGGAATTGGCTGGGACGCGCTTTCCATACGAAGATTGAAGAATTAGTAGATGGGTTATTTCTTCAATGAAAAGCTTCTCTTACCTACTTTTCATATAAGGTGCGTAATACCTATATCAACAACGATCGATAAGCAACATTAAGAACATCAACTACTACATGTAAAGCTGGTTGCAAAACCTAATAATTCATAATAAGAATGTTCATTTCTATCAACAGCCGGCTTGTAGCTTAGTGAGTTAGTCCCTGTTTTCGAAGCCGTGATACTCCTAATAAAGATGATACTGATGATCTCTTATAATAATGGGTGACATACATCTGGAGCAAGCCGCTTTATTAAGATTTGTTGTGATTATTGATATTACGCACCAAATAAAAATAATTTTTATATTGATTTTACACCTTTGAATCCGCTATATATGTTCTTGTCTACATTCAGGCTGAAATAAAATTTTTATATCATATTATAATTAGTATTTTGTTAAAAAAATGTAAATATATGATTTAACAGATTGAGTAATTTATTATCATAATATTCAATCGCATAAGTCTTTTGAATAACCTAAAAAGTCGTGTATTGCGAATCACTCCATATTAATACATTGAGTCAGAAATGTTAGGAAATTTACTACCAGTTTGATATACGCTTAAATGGCTGTGTTCCTGCGATATATATGTTTAATGATTACTCGGGTGTTGTCCGAGTATGGTTACCGTATCTATGGCGACCTTAAAATTATTGGTCTTCTCGGTGCATGTAGATGAATAGTTTCGTTCAAGCATTAAATACAGGAGGGGAGTTTAAAAAATAAAAAAGACACAAAAGATACCAAATCAGAAAATTATAAAACTGAAGATTTGACAAAGATTGTTATCATGGAGATACAGACATAAAAAAGTCATTAACGGTAGTCTATAGTTTTCTTGTAAAGAGTAAAGCACAAAATAGCGATCTTCGCTTAGTAGAAAATATTATATTGAATTGTAAAAGCTGCCAGATGTTATTAAAATTTCAATTTGTGTATTCTCATTTCAATGTTTTCCCTCCACAGTCCACTTTGTGTACTATGATTGAAACAAGTCCCAAAATTACGTCTAACGTTAGTTGAAACAATAATTTTTTAACAACTTTTACATATTAAACCTAAAGAGTTTTAAAGAGTATATAGCAAAATTTGTTTCATCTTTATTCTATGAAGTTCTATGAAGAATTCTATGAAGTTTCATATTTATCTGAACTTAATATTGCATATTTATCTCAACTTCCATACGTTTCTGGATCGTGTACTCCAATAAACTGATGTACATATTTATGCATATATAAAAATAAGTAATTTTATAATATATTTTACAAACTGTCTTTGTGTATATATCTTTCGATAATCTCGAATTATTCACATCCAATGTTGATAAGCATCCATTTTAAAATTGTTCTTCCGTTCGATTCATTATTCCAACATCGTTCAAGTTTCACGTAAATGAGAAAATACCAGGTTCTAATGTACTAACGTAGATAAACATGTGTTTTGCATCAAGATCTATAATTTCACGGTAATGGATATTGCTCTATCGTCTAAACATTAGTGGTCTTTGTGCGGTTTCTTCCATTGCTTTATTATACAACTTTAAATTGCTGGCGCGTTCAATATCACGTGCATTACCATTAGAAAGCATCTCTTTTCGTAATGCTTCCTTTTCTTTCTCTGTAATTTTATGATCCCGTTTTACAGTTTTACTGCTGTGACTCACATTTGGTTTCTCAAAAATGTTATTTACTTTTACACCACTTTTTGCACGAGAGATATTAACATTTAATTCTTCATGTTCAGATTTCACTTTTCTCCTCTTGAGTTTATTTTTGGTATACCGATCTCCTAAATCATTAGAACTATTTCCGTTCAAAAATTTTTGCAAATCGTTTGGATTCAGATTGTGCTTAAACATTTTATATTTTTGTATTAAAACAATATCTAATTTCCTTTCTTTTAAAACTCTGAGATTTTCTTCCGCAGTTTTTAACGACGAACTTAATTGTGTATTTAAAATACTTTCTGGCAGACCGCTTGATGTTTTTAATGACTTTTGTAACTTTTTCAGTTGTAAAGGATTTTGTAGAAATTGTCTTCTTGCTTCTTCTTCGCGTTTCTGAATAACTAAGAGTGGATCATCTTGTAATTTTACTTGTAAGTCGACTTGTTCTTGTATAATCTGCTGTTTTTTATAATCTCTGATCGAAGGAGGAATACATTCATGTTCTACGTGATTTTTTGGTTGTACCAATAAACTTCCGTCTATATTATCCGAGGAAAAAGATACTCCAACATCTATTGTTTTACCTAGTAAATAGTCTTCTTGATTAACACAATTTTCATTTTTATACATCCAGTCAAGTTTCTGATCATTATCATTTTCAGTATACATTTTTTCGAACTAAGGTTTTAAAATACACCATGAATTCTATGAAATTTAGTAGCTTGGTCAGCTGTCAGTAGTGGTGACATTTGATATACCCTATGTCATAGCTAAGAACCATAGGCATTGCCAAAAATATAGAACAACACTAATTATGTCAAACATATTACCATGAAATTTCTAATAATCAAAGACAACATACTACAGTGACAGATATCAACATATTTATTAATGAACATTTCTTAGAATCAATCGCAAAATGAAATATTTTTCAATATATACTTATTAAAATACGTTTTTTAATATACTTATTAAAAAACTTATTAATAGATACACTGTTTCATTCGATAGGTTCCATATACACTAGGTTAGGTCAATGAATTTCATTCAATCGTTTAGTGTAGATCTACTTGCACAAAGTATAATCTTTTTCTGTTAATGGCATTATATTCTTCATGCAACAAAAATGTACATGTCTTCACACTATGCATCAAAATGCGTTGTAGATCTACTTGCACAAAGTATAATCTTTTTCTGTTAATGGCATTATATTCTTCATGCAACAAAAATGTACATGTCTTCACACTATGCATCAAAATGCGTTGTAACTCATCATCACATGACCGTAAGCATTGCCAACTATGACCAAATTTTTGAGTTTAGGTTAGTTAAACATTGTTTTTCTTTTACGCAGATATGGATAATAATAAATTAAAATCTACCCATGCTGCTTCTGCATTGATGTTAAATGAATCTATAAAAAGGAACTGGTGGGTACGTACTTGGATTCAATACTCATTTATTTGTTTTGTTTCAATTTGAAACTAAAATGTAAACTTGAAATGTTAAATAAGGAAAAGATAAATTAAACTGCAAAAGGCCAATTTGTGATTATGTCAAAACATCGGTAGGGACAGTTATGTAATAACTATATTTGTAACCAGAAATGCATGCAACTTAAAAAAAACGTTCTAATTCTCGCGCATCAGCTGCGGCATCAAGTTACATGAGGAAAATGAATGGTGTGAATATAAAACATGCAGCAGCTTTGCTGCATCCATCTAAGTTGCACGGAAAAACGCATAGAATATGGCTTAATAATAAATATTTCATTATTTCTTATTAAAATATTTAAATATTAAAATATTTCTTTATTCAACATTTCTGCTGCACTTTAACACGAATCGTGTTCCACTCATTAAAGAACTAGTTCCCACTTTTTAACTCGACGTTTGACATTGCACTACTAATGAATTCAGTGTATAACAATTTACTAGAATGGAAAACGCTATAAGTATGTATTCGACTTTGAATATGTATTTCGCAATGTTTCTATTCGGTGAGCATTTGTCGAATTTACACATCGACTAGGACCAGCATTAGAAATTTATGAGGTACTAAATATAGAATTAGCCCAAGGAGCTTTTTCTTAATTATAACCTTATAACGAGTGAGTTATCACTGGCCGCGTTTATGGAAAAACTCAAATAAAGCGCTGTAGCACGCTGCAGCTAAATCCCATGGTTCCCTAAACAACATTAACAACGTTGCAATCCCATGAATTTAAATAAATTAACATAACCTAACTTCAAACAAACTGAAGCGGAACCAAAATGAATAGAAGTTTATTACATTTTATATTTCAAGACGAATTTATTGGTCATAATACATAATTCCCTTATTTTTCGCGTTCTTCCGTGTTTCAATTTTATATTGAATTCCTTTAAACGTCAACATTAATGAGTAGTGTACCTTCCATACTTATTAACATTTATTTTCGCTTTATTCCAGCGCTTTAACAAAGCAAACAATACATGCTGTAAAAATGCGAAAAGTTTGAAAGCGTTAAAAAAATGACATAAGTTTTGCTCTGTTAGGTAAACGCTGGATTACAGCCCTGTAGCGCTGAGCTTCCCTGAACGCGGCTAATGCGTCAGATGATTCATCACATGCTTGAGTGGCGCGACTAGCTGTCAAAGGAAAAGTTCTATGTGTTATATAGGTTTAAATGTCATTTGAGTTGACACGTGAGAGCGTTGTCACGTTACAAATCCCTTGCCGTACTTTAACTGGGCGGCCATATGATCACTAATGGTAAGTCCTCACAAGCGCGTTTCGCGTCAGCGCTAACGCGAAATAATTATGTGAAAATTTTAGCGTCCTCATTGCAGACGCAAATTATAGGAACAGGTTTTCATACATGTTTTAGAATTTAGGGAGTTCTAATGAATTGATAGTCATCTGATATAATCTTAATTATTGTCATTTCTTATATTATATTAACGTTATATATATTTTAAGAGTAATTGAGTTTTATCTTTTATAAGTGTAAATTAAGTCTAAGTATAAATATTTGAAACCGATTTTTTTAGCAAATGACGTTTCCTGCGTCAACGCAAAAGTCAAAGTTCCCGCTTGCATATATTTGAATCTAGCGTCAACGCGACAAACTGACTTCGACCAATCAGAATCGTCAAAGCACAAAATGTACGTCGATGCTGACTCAAAACGCGCTTGTGAGGACTTACCGTAATGTAAATGATTAGTCAGCTGTTTCCAAACGGGCCACTGTTTGTCAAAGGAAAGAACGTGTGTATGGCTATTACAAAATAGAATGACCTGAACTGTAATTAATTTTAATGTATATTTCTTTTTAGTCAAGAAAAAATACTGCAAAATATATATAATTTGATAAAATATGAATACTTCGATTGATTCGGAAAGTTCTATATTACAATTTCAATAAATGACGTAACAAACAGGATGATATCGGTGAAATAATAATTTACTTACCAAAAATTCACTAACGAAACATTCTAAATTAACGTATGTGCTATGAATGAACACCAGTTCCATTTACTTACCAAAAAATTCACTAACGAAACATTCTAAATGAAATTATGTGTTATAAATAAACACCATGTTCAAATCTACACAATTTGCGCTATGAATGAATATATTATATTACAATAGCCAATCACTATTGTAGTATAGCGTAATGTATACTGTATTCCAAAGCATAATTATTGGACAATCACAGAAAGAAGGTATTTACTTACATAAATTTTCCATCTCATTCCGTAGATGTCTCCAAAATTATGAGTACTTCTGTTTTGATCCAACATCCTGCAACATCCTAAATATTTCAGAAACTTATCACTTCGTAATCACCAATTTAACCATAAATTATTAACAACCCGCTCATTTGTAGCCATCTTAATTTTTTTGATAAAGCTGCGCATACACGCAGCTTGCGTCAGTAAACACACCCGTCGTTTAAACTTTTTCAAGGGTCTTTCAGGCGCATTAATTCGTTTATGTATTCTTATTGATTTGGAGTATATTTTAGAACCTAAGTGGGCCAAAATTCCGACCTATTGAGAATCATTTTTCAGCATAATTTTCTCATTTTTTTTATATACATGACATGTCACATCATTTGGTGCAATAGGCGTGCACATTTTCTTGCCATAAAATTAGAACATGCCCTTGAATGTTTTTTTCTTGAAGACGAATGTTTTTTTAACATGTTCAACATTTCTGTTCATAACTAGTTACTATAATAACTAATTTAAAAAAGTACTCATAATATTTAAAGTAAAACGGCGTTAAAAATCATCTCTGCACAAAGAACAGAAGTATTAATACACAAATATATTCATAATATAAATACAACAAAAAAATAGGCAGACATTATGCAAAGTAGAATATTGAAATTTTTCATGATGAGACACCAACTTTTCGTTTTGCATATAGCTGAGTAGATGGCGCTGCCATTAAAAGCTATCATCACTTATTGTAATCGTCCACCATTCAGTTGATATTTCCTTTTAAGAAAAGTAAAGACGTCGTTCGGACTTAGGTCGGAAGCGTAATGACTTATCCGTCAATTCGACGTTTGCCTTCTAAAACTCAATTGTCTTGATTAATTTGCGTGATTTATACAATCGCTCTTAGAGTTTTGATAAAGTGATGCTACTGGCCTGAGTTTGAAACAGTAGTTGCAACCATTATTTTCAGCGAACTCCGCGCAAAATTATTTTTCTTGGATTTAGCTCAATTTTTGAGTTTCGTCTATTCCTCCGTTCACTTAAAAATGCTAAATCCATTGGGAACCTCACGTAAATAGCACCAATCCCTCAGGAAACATGTTTTAGTCTTTGAAATAACCAACATTCTTTTCAGAGAGATTGCTATTTTTGTGCCCTAGTCCTGAGATTGTCGACCATTAAGAATTTACTCTACCAGTGATATTTACAATGTAGTGGAATATTATCGGTTGATGTGGCACTGCATTTTCAAATATTGAAAAACTCAGCTAATTGCCATAGAAATTATCTTCCAGAATGAAATAATTAATTGTAGATGAACTCACTTTTATATGAATCTTTGAAGTTCAGTTAAAGAAACATAACCTTTCACTTTGAAGGTTTACTTTCTGTTTGTGGTGCCTTTATTCAACTATTTAAATACTAAAAAGATCACCCTTAAATTCATAAATGAAAAATGTGAATCGATGCGCCTCGAGCTGGAATCTATACAAAAATCACAAAAAACTGATCCAGAAGTATCACAAATTCACAGTATGTATTTTGGTCGCAGCAATTTAAAATAAAATATTATATTATATACAGAGAATTTATTCATACTTCCATCAGAAAAAAAAATAAATTAATCAGACTTGAATGTTTTTTTACGTATTTTTTAATATAAACTATAAAACAAAAAATGAATGATGAATCACCATAATATATGTCTGTTACAAATATCACTTTTATTAATGAGTAGATGTATATAAGTGTTGAACAATTTGCAAAAAATACATAAAACAAATTGCTAATTTCAAATGGACTACGATTTCGTCCCTTTAATTTTGTTTAACTTTGCATAACTGAATTTATTTACAAATAATAACTTACAAACTACATTTAGGCTTATAAACAATAGAGGTTTGCATTTGAGTGTATTAAAACAATTTAGACCTAAATTTAATCTATCTATACACAATTTTTATATACTTCATATATATAATCGATCAACACATGAAGATAAAAAAAAACAATAAATATTTCTTAAATTATATAATTTAAATATAACGAAATTATTTATATATGTATTTAGCTCGAACAGCACGCGGATAGAGTGCAAAAATAGTGTAGAAGACTCATACTATTTACTGGTAAAAATATAAAAATCATAAAGGAAGTTGTACAGAAACCATGCACGAACCAAAACATAAATATCATCTTCTTCAAGTTTTGAGGTTCTATGTAAGATATATAAATCACAAGACATCTCCTTTAAAAGGAACCTGATAACACTACAGCGTAGAATAATTAAAAAAATTATTTGAGGCTCGGGGAACTTCGAATGTAATTTATTCACCACGATAGCGCAACAGCGAGAGACAGTCGAATTTTATGACGATGACCAACATTTATTTATAAAATAGCTTCTCCTCCATATTCATCTGTTCTCAAGCTTAGTGCTTATAGTTACTTGATAATTTAAACAATCGCGAATGCTTCGTGAGAAGCATTCACAAATATGTCATACTTGATGGATGGTTGTAAAAAAAACCTCATTAAGTTGAAATAATCCTAATTGAAATGATTTATTAAGTATATAGACTGAATCAGGTGCTATTACAAAGATATAAATTCTCCCAATGTAATCCAGTACCATCATATTGAAAGATATTGGACTATAACCAAAAGAAAACTATGGGTAAGAAAATCTTATTAACAAATAACTTTACTAGTTTCGGTTTAAAATCTAAAAAGAATTCCTACGAGTTAAGGGTGCCACACTCAAACATATTATAAAGGGCATTCAAAAATGAAAACTAAGATAAACAAAATGAAAAAATTTTGTAATTTTGTTCACATTTTCCATGATTTAGAAGTTTCAAACTTAACGTTTTTATATTTCCTGGGTATAAATTAACGGACGAAGCCTAGACTTTACTGTGATTATAAATACTAGATAAATTGAATAATTTATCTGATGGTTTTACGTAAATTTATACAGATTATAAACAAAATGTTAAAATCCTTCCACACGATTTCCGCACTTCATGTAATCAATATACAAAAACCCAATTAATAAAAATGGTTACAGAAAGTCACAACAGATAAAAAGTCTTGAGAAAATCATACTAGTAAGCGTATCAGCTCTGTCCGGAAACTCTCCGATACATCATTTTACTTTCTTTATTATTTAAAAAAAAAACACGTTTCCTGTAGATCTTTACAGATGAAAATTGAAAAAATTATGCAAGTAGATGTATATACAGAAAAACAAAAGTAATAGAATGAAAAATAAAAATTTGGATAGTGTCAACAAAGTGGAACCGAATTACAAAACAAAGGCCACTTAAATAAAAATAACTTAATAATGTCTATGTATAATTATATATGTATCTATATATATATTTATATATTATTATATATATAAAAAAGGAAACAACAATGAGTTTGCACTTTATTATTAAATGTTCATTTACTTTATTCGCATTTATTTTAGTCTTCTCACAAAACTTTAGAGCAAACAATAAGAACCAGAGAGATTAAGAGACAGTAATATAGTAAAGCGTAAGCAAAGAGATTACAGTATTTAAAACAGTTCGGATAGACTTCGATTAGTTTAGTTCTCCTTCCACAAATTAAATTTCCCATTCAAACATTGTTCATACGGTTCTTATTTATACTTTCGGTTTTTAATTTTTGTTGAGAAAGCGTCATTTTTTGACACGTGCCAAACGCGCACATCACAGAATACAACACGAATGTAAAGTTAATTGTTCTTATTTTTTAATTCCTTAAGGTATGTAACATTTAAAAATAGAAAAATGCAATCTTGTACACAGTTACAACGTTTTTTTAATGCAACAATTATATATCAAATCAATAAGATTATAATAAAATTATTTATTATTAATTTCAAATACATAGTTTCTTATGCAAGTTATTGCTGTAAATATTTTATAGTACTCTTATTTACATCTTAAAATGTCACAATTAATTTTCTTTTCAATTTAGATGTTCCCTAGCAGACAAACTGTAATAAAACGAATAGTGTTGTTATCAACATTGCATGTATGCATTAAATATTAATATAAGACTAGTTTATCAATCACTCACAAAACATATTTTTGAGAAATATAATTTTAATTATTTGACCTGTTAATTACGCCCGATCTACACATTTTATTAAAGTTGAATATATCTACTGGTCATAGTTTCTATGCCAAACATCACATGCGATCGACAAATTGTCTCCATAACCAAAATCAACAAGATGATATTTTTTATTGCTCCGTATGTCTAGGAAGCATGGTTACTTAAAACTGCAGATTGACTAAAGATACAGGCATTCGAAATGTGGTGCTAAGATGACTATAGATCACCTAGATAATCCGACACACTAACTCAGGAAATGTAACCACCTCAAAGGATATTCAGCACAAAACAAAAGAATATTGACAATCTAATGTATAAAATTGTTGTAGACAGGTGACCAAAAATTGTACAATTTTTGGTCACCTGTCTACAACAATTTTATACATTAGATATTACGGGGCCAATACAACGATATTCAAAAAAGTAATGTTGACAATCTTTAATCCTGTTACAATATGTCGCAATATAACATTCGTATATTGCGACACAACACTCGTAATGCAAGGAAGCCGCAAGCGAAACATCAACCAGCTGAAATGCAATAATTGAAACTCAACCGGACACTCAATTCGGAAAAACCAAAAACAATACCAAACACAGAGAGCGATGAAGGGCAACAACGCACGCAGCCATGCACACACACGTATATTTCTAAACCATGTCCTACTCAGATGGAGGCATCTGGTTAGGTATTGTTTTGTGGTCAAATGTTTAACAATGCAATGTCACAAGTGTTTTCTGTTAAAATATGTAGTATATTTTATGATAATTATATTTATTAAGTCATAAAACAAAGACTTCATATTGCTAAATTCTGTAAAAAGTAATTAACTGTACTTTCGGAATGAACTTTCCTAATTTAAGTGGTTTCCCCCAAGACAAAGTTTCATTTTAATGTTTGGATTATACTGTCATTGCCATGTCATATTTTCCAATCAATTCCCAATATTTTAAAACCAATGTTAATAATAGTGGCGGATTTCGGAGAGAGGTTAATCAAGCTCTGACTCCGTATCAATCAAAATTTAAAAGTCAATACTCCTTCCCGTCCAAAAAATTTTTATATGTTTCTTTTTAGGAACTACGTCTCACATTTGAGGAACAGGAACAAAATCCACAATATCTAATTGCAAAAAGGTATTAAATGGTACTACTTCAGAATGCGATTAGTTATATTTGAAAATGACTTTTAGATGTGTAATAGTTAATTTTATCGGTTTTAATAGTTTATTTTTGCTACGAAAAATGCTCCACAGAGATTGGACATCCTGAGTTTCTAGTAAAGATAACTTTAATTGTCCGTTTCTAAATTCTACCGTTTAAGCACTGAACAGTCTTTGATGCCAAAAAATTAAAAACCGGAACAACCCTTTTTGAGGAAATACGCCGAATAAGTGATACATAAGCCGTAAGCATAAGAATAAATGATATTTTTTCTCTTAAAATTGCGTTTTAGAGAAGAGTTTCAATTAAAATCGACTAGAGTATATATAACACAATAAAATTTGAATAAATGTTCGATGGTTAATATTTCCTGAAATAGAACAAAAAAATTTTTTATTTAAAATGCAGCAGATTCGCGTTCTAGTAAACATAGTGTCATTAAGTAATCCATCTATTGACGTAACTGTTGATATTAACTGATTTAATTAACCTTAATTAATTTCTTAATTATCATAAAAATTAACATGATATAACTTTATGATTTTAGCTCGAACTCAATAACGGTGTACCCGCATAGAGAACACCATTCCCGCATTTTTTTTAGACATTAATTCTCAAAAAAATATTAACTTCATTTCGAACATGATAACTTCAAGGTTATGTATAACCAAATTTCAAATACATTAAGTCATAGATAATTAGAAATTAAAAAAAATCGTCAAGGAATTTGAAATTCCACCCAACACTTTGTCGAGTTGAGAAGATTTTGAGAAGCAAAAGTGAGAGTAGAAAAAATAGGAGGATCTTACAACCCATCTTACAGCACACCAGATAAGAAAATTCCAATTAGTGGCCCCATTATAAAAGCCAAAGCCAAGCAGTTCGCCTCTGCATTATATAATCCAATTTTCAAAGCCAACACAGATTGGCTGGAATGGTTTAAATTTAAAGATAGAAACTACATTTCTTTTAAAGCAGTGTGCTGAAAGTGGTGCTGTCTTCATGAAGCTGAAAATCAAAAAAATGATTGAATACAGGGAAACAAGAAATATTTTCAATGCGCATGACACGAGACTTTTTATAAATGCACTCCAGACAAAACGCTTGATTTCAAAGGACAAGCAAGCAGGGGCGGTATTGTTAGTAAGAACAGAGTAACATTTCTTACCGAAGGAAATATGGACGGATCCGAAAAGCTGGCGACAAATCTACCAATCCAAATTGTTTGTCGAAAACGTAAAATCTAAACATGTGGCCTACAAATCGAAGAAAACGGCGTGGATGACCGATTAATTTTTGAAAAGTGGCTCTTAAGCCTGGACAAGAAATTTGGAAAGAAAAACGCCTGTTGGTTGGAAACATCTTCCTCGAAGATATTGCAGTAAGAATCTCAACATTCTCAAGCATCACGAATGTGTAAGCAGTTATGGGATACGGGTAAGTTAATAATGGGACACGGTGGGAGAACCATGTTTTCTAAAGGTGGGAGTTGTAAAAGAAGAAACTGAAGGAGAAAATATAGAAGGAAAATTGAAAGAAACTGACCTGAGCCTGCCGTCAATAGTTTGGGAGCGGTAACTTCGGACCCAACAAAGTCGAATAAGGACCAAGATGGACCGAAATGTGGCTGTCTGTAGAAGATAACTGACGCGGATATCATTGCCCAAGTAACTGAGAACAACCAAATTGAGGGTGGAATATCTAGGGATGAAGAGGACCAGAAAAGCCCTGCCAATACATCAGAAACTATGATACATATACATGATCTTCGATGATTTTATGAAGTTAAATGTAGAAGATTAATGTGTAATGTACATTATATTTTTATGAATTGATAGATTTGAATCATATGCTAACACTCAAAGACTATGCTAACACGTTCACAAAAGTAAAAATATCTGTCGTTGTTGAAATATAAAAATAATCAAAAATAAGGAGAGCCTACATATATGAAGTATATTCATATACGTGATTCTCTAGGAATATAATTAACAGGTCCGTACTGTCTAATAATTATTAAGTTACTATTAAGTTACAAAATAGCCTTCTAGAATATGTTAATTTTTAGCATATCGATAACATTGCTTTCTAAAAAAGTAGTTCAAAATTTTAAATACTCTTTAACGTTCTAAAATCTGCTTACGATTCTTGTATGTGATATTTTCAGAGGGTCCTAATATTTGATAACATGAAGATATCAAAATTACAATTTCTATTCAGTAGATATATGCAACTTAATGTATATATATAATATATAAAATCAAGAAAATTATTAAATTCACTTTTGCTATGAGAATGCTAAAAATAATTGCCCTAAAACATTTTCAAACTTTGTTTAATTTACAGTTTGAGCTATAGTAAAATTAAACTGTGTAGTAGATTGATTGTTCATATTTAATTCACGCAATTCTAGAATCTATTCTATATATATACGCGAGGAACGTTCACACCTGTCTGTTTATATAAAAAATTACGATTATTAATCGCATGCTTTTTGTTGCCGACGCTTTATAACATACCGCCTTCCTTCGGTTATGATGACGATGATGCATTCATGGCGCCGAACAGTCCAGTAGAAAATGAGCCACCGGGTGGAGGTACCGCCCCGCCTCCACCTCCTCCACCCGGTGTACTGTGCTGCGAATTATGACTGCCGCCCATTTGCGATTGTTGTTGAGCTGCGGCAGCCGCTGCTGCAGCGCTCGCCGCTGCAGCGGCTGATGTTAGACGGTGTTTCGGCATTGGTGGTTGCAGGTACTCGTGCCGAGCCAATGAGAGTACATCGATACGGTCCTCCTTGCGATACGCCAAACAACTACGAATAAAGCTCTGCAATAAAAGTAAAAAGACTAAAGAAGAAGTAGAGAAACAAAATATATGTATAGGCATTTCGCAATGTTATATAAATTGGTTTGTATATTGCACTTACTGGTGACAACGTATAATAAAAATATCAAGTGTAAAATAAAATAATGTATTGAAAATACTTGATCCCATACTGTATTACATCATTTCAGAAATTCAATGTACTTTTGACAAGTTCGTTACTTCAATTGACACTAAAGATCCTGTCCCCACTTGTGCAAAATAATCCCACAACATCTACTTTACAGGATGCTTAAGTATTTGGTTTATGGTGTACTTTCACTTCAGTAACGAATTGTTTTTTCAATTGCAGAATGTTCTTTCGGTGTCAAGAATCTTTTGGGCACTTTTGAGTCGTGCATTGTCCTAAGTCCAGGTATGTCTTTCTATAATTCTTCACTTTGTCCCTGGAATTTAAGCAAAATTGCTTTCTTTTTACATGGTTTCGACATTTTTCGTGACAGTCGTTAGTGTAATTGTAATATAAATTATATATTTTCTAATAGACTGAGCCTGAAATCGCGCATAAAAAATAAGTCATTTAGTGCTTCCAGCGAA
>WYDF02277962.1:0-31172 GCA_009867245.2 Adranes taylori | reverse complement strand
ATAAAAAAATTTAAATGCACGCCACTGCTAGTATTGAATGTAAACTAATTCATGTTTCTTTTAATGCAGCATTCGTAAGTACTACAAAAGTACTAACTATCTCACTCGATAATAAATGCTTCATATAATAAAATCAAAAGCGTTCCAGACAGACGGACGGACAAAGTTAGACGTTTATATATAAGTATATTTCAGATAGGTGATTATGGACAATTTTTAAAAATGACAACTTATATCTAGGGAACTGAGATATTCTCGAATACTAACGACGAAATAGATTCGCTTTAATACCCACTTTCATTTACCTACGACAATCCCTAGATTCCCATTATCTTTTAAAATTAAACATTCTTATTTAATCCAACTAGATCAAACATAAGTTGAACTAAACTCTGCGCCACCCTTATCAACAACGAACTGTTTTTCTTAGTTAACGCTATTTTAATAAATCAGATGCATCAATTCAACTAACATGCAAATAAACAATAATTATTCGTACATTCAAATTAAATAACACCTCATCAAGATAATAAAATATTACTTGTATTTCACTACTACGTGCAAATAGATTAATAACCATGGCGTTCAACTTTCGTCAAAACAATTCCAAAATAAGTTATAAAATAATTTTACTTATAGGTTTTGTCGTTCCTACCATCACAAATTTCTCTTAGATCACACATTCTTAACTTATTAATTCACTTCAATTTATTTTAATTTCTCTCAATAAATAAACGTTGTTTGTAATTAATTTCTTTCATTTTATTCCAAGAATTCAAACGTAAAGAAATATTAAATTGTTATCCAACAATGTACTCTACAGTGCCCCATATTTAATGTCCGATAGTTATTTAATAATATAATTTGAAATAAATCATAATTTGACGTCAAATCAAATTAATTTAATTCATGACGTTATTTTCAAAACCCACAAGGATTCACCCTACAACATAAAATTTCTTATGTCCGACTGTTTTTGCTTAGTGAGAGCTGTGTGTATTTTATTGCTTTATTTTACTAGTTAATTTCCTACCAAGATTACAATCGATATCGTTCACGACCCCTTCCTATGGTAAATTACATTCATCTAATATATTCGTACTTTAATAACCTGTAACCGTAATTGACTACACTGTTTCCATGCGTTCAAATTATTTTCTACTCCCTGAATGCTTAAGAAATAAACTAGAACGAGGATAAGTTTCCTCGTTACAATATTCAAATCAAAAATGAGCTCAAAATATTCTGGGTTTATTATACGTATAAAACATTTTTACCTTAAAAGTATAATATTTGTCAAATTGCAATAGAATCAACTTACAAATCTTATAAAATGTAATCGTGTATACGTGAGTACAAAAAAGGATGAGAAGATTTTTGATGTAGAGAAGTTTTGATTTGAAAGCATTTTTTTGGAAATATTTTTTTTTATATTCTTATTAGTTTTCACAAATAAGCGGAACTATTTTATTTTATTTTTTTTAGTTATTTAAATTCCATAGAAAAAATAATAAATTATATTAGAAAAAAAAGGAAAATTATTAAAATTCCAAACATGTGACTTTTTGAAGCACATTAGAAATGAAATTCTGATGCATGTCAACAATATCCCGAAACATGTCAACAATATAATTGGAAAATTGTTAATTTATTTTGTTAATTAGAATAGAGCTTTTGGAGCTACATTTAACTCCTTTGTTTGATCAATCGGATTTTTTTAATTAATAATTTTTACTGTAAAGAATTTATGTTACGAAGCACATGTTAAAAATTATGTTAATTGTTTAGAAACTCAAGATGAATATGAATTAATTTATTTTAAAAATTATACCTAGAATAAATTTATTTCACTTTAAATTTATTTTAATTTGCACCCTTTAGCGAAAATGACGTCCCTAGGGAACATGAGGAATGTTTAGCGAACCTGACGCCTTCAAGGGAACTTATAGTCTCTTTAATTTCAAAAACCTCAAATTTCTAAACCAAAATATCTGACCTTTATATTACTAATGTTATTTACGTAATCATCATATCAAAATAGATCTTTTATAATTGCAGATACTATCCTATTCCTATTCGTTTCTGATCGATCATCATGAAGAATGATATGGAATGATTTGGTTGGTTCTTAATGCATGAACTGAAGGTTTTGCTACAGAAGGCGTTCAGATGTAAGTTCTTAATATTTATATAAATTATGTTCAATAATAATTATCCTTTGAACAGACAAAATAAATAGAAGTAAAAATAGAAGATAAAATTTTTCTAACGATTCTAGATGGAATTTAATGATAATGTAAAAATGTTAAAATAATAATAGGATATTGAAAATAAAAAGAAACGGAAGAAAAAAATATTTTACCTTGGTGATAGTTAAAATATTTGAATTTTAATCCATATATTCAAAAAAATTTAAAGACTATTTAATAATAAATTAAAACAAGTACAAAAAATGTCAATTGGGCTTTGAAATAAAATAATTTATATAAAAAATAATAACTAATTAAAAATGTATATAAATTCAACAAAATAAAATTATTTGTAAAAAACGTTTGAGTGGTTGATAAATAAAATTATTATTTATCAAAATTGATAAAAGATTTGGTATTAATTTTAAGATTAAATAATATTATAATTTATGTCAATGAATTAGTTTGATTTCGAAATAAAATGAACATAGTAAAATATGTGTTGCAATTTATTCTTATGTAGTTGATAACTATTTGGAGGATTTCAAGAGAATTGTTGTGTTGGTGTGAAAGGATTATGTCTTAAAATCCTTTAATACATTGTACTTAAATTGTTATTTTGTGATCTTTTGTTTAAAGTGTTAATTGTTTTCTAAACCTAAACATTTTATTAAATTTATTTCTTTAGGTAATATAGTAGGATTATTATAATCAAATTTATGTCCAGTTTCATGTGAATGAGTAGATAAACTTGTGTTTTCTTTATTGTCTTCATTATATGTTTTATAACTTAGTTAGTTATTAGAAAATATATTTTTAAGTAATTGTTTGTCCAATATAAGAGTTAGTAAATTTCCACCATTCGGATACCGTTTAAAAGAATGAAATTAATAAAATTAGAGCGAAAGTTGTCGTAATAATCAATAATCACAGTAGCTTGTTCTCAAATTACACTGATTAAATTGAAGCACAATTCAATTCATATGCTAAAGATCACATACTGAATGTAAAGTGATTGGTTATGGCTCTTTCAGTTGTGTATATAAAGTTTTGATTGTTTTAGTATTATAAGTTGTAAAACAATTTTTGTTTTTATTAAAAAATTAAAAACTTATTTAATGTGATATCTTTAAGTATATATATATATATATATATAAATGCTTGATTAACAGCATTACTATCTTTTACACATATATTAAAATTGATAAAACATTAACAAAAGATAGCAATTACTGAAATGAATATTTAAATTAAACTGACTTTTCAAATTATTGATAAAAAATCAAATATAGTGTACGAACCTAATTGTGTCTAAGACGTTTACGTTTTGAAATTAATTAAAATAAATTTAAATTATCATCGTTAATATTAATACTGTATGCTTTAACATGTTTTTTAGATTAATAAAGTCATTTATATTTGTATTATGAAATAAAGTATTACGATACTTACCTACTCAAAACTCAACTAACTATTAAATATTTAAATAAATTAAGATAAAAATAGTAAGACAATGAATATTAAGTAAACAAATATATATATGTATATATATATATATATATATATAAATTTAAGCAACAATAAAACGGTGGAATAATTTAGATTTGTAGATTGTTTTATTGTATGAGATGTTAAAGATTGTGTGTATGATCATCCACATACACACAATCTTTCATCTACATCTATCATTATGTTCTTTTATATATTATCTATATCCATTTTTTTTCATTCACATGTTTTTTCATCTTTCTTTCACATGCTGTTTTATCCACATGTTCATTAAAATGTTCTTTCTTCCACCTGTTCTTTTGTTCTTCAAGTTCAATTTTTTACATGTTCAATTATTCCTCTACTTGTCCTTACGTCCACTTATTCTTTTGTTCTTCAAGTTAAATCTTCAATCTGCATGTTTTTCCATCCACATGTTCTTGTGTCAACATGTTATTTTCTGCCTAATGTTCAACTTTTTATCAACATGTTCTTTCATCCACATGTTCTTCCGTTCACATGTTCTTTTATTCTACACGGTCAATCTTTCATTCACATGTACATTCATCCACATGTTCTTTAGTCCACATGCTCTTTTGTTCAACCTCTTGTTCAATCTCCACATTTTCTACCTTTCATCAACAAGTTCTATCATTCACATGTTCTTTTGCCCATATGTCTTTTATTCTACATGTTTAATCTTTCCTCCACATGTTCTTTCGTCCACATATTCTTTTGTTCTTCAAGTTCAATCTCTTATCTACATGTTCTTTCATTCGGATGTGCTTTCGTTCACATGTTCTTTTCTTCCACATATTCAACCTTTCATTGACATGACCTTTCGTCCACATGTTCTTTTGTTCTTCAAGTTCAATCTTTCATCCACATGTTCTTTCTTTTACACGTTCTCTTTTGTGCCTCATATATGTTTTATCCATGTGTTCTTTCATTCAAATGTTCTTTAGTCACATGTTCTCTTGTTCCACATGTTCAACCTTTCATTCACATGTTCTTTCATTAACAATTTCTTGCGTCCATATGTTCTTTTATTCTACATGTTGAATCTTTCCTCCACATGTTCTCTCGTCCACATATTCATTTGTTTTTCAAGTCCAATCTTTCATCCAAATGTTTTTACATCCACACGTTCTTTAGTCCACATGTCCTTTTTTACCTCATGTTCAACTTTTTATCCGAATATTCTTTCATCCACATGTTGTTTAGTCTACATGTTCTTTTGTTCCACATGTTCAACCTTTTAACCACATGTTCTTTCATTCACAAGTTCTGTCGTCCACATGTTCTTTTATTCTACATGTTGAATCTTTTCTCCACATGTTCTTTTGTTCCTCAAGTGCAATATTTCATCCACATGTTTTTTCATCCACATGTTCTTTAGTCTACATGTTCTTTTCTGTCTCATGTTCAATTTTTTTACCCAAATGATCTTTCATTCAAATATTCTTTCGTCTACATGTTCTTTTGTTCCACATGATCAATCTTTTATCGATATCTTGTATCATCCACATGTTCGTTCATCCACATGTTCTTTTGTTCTACATGTTCATTCTATCATCCACATGGTCTTTTATTTTACATGTTCAATGTTTCTTCCACATGGTCTTTTATCCACATGTTTTTCTGTTGCTCAAATTCAATCGTTCATCCCCGTGTTCTCTCATCCACACGCTCTTACGTCTACATATTCTTTTGTTCCACATATTCAATCTTTCATCCACATCTTCTTTCATCCACATATTCTTTCGGCCACATGTTTTTTTGTTCCACATGTTCAATTTTACATCCACATGATCCTTCCTTCATATGTTCTTTCGTTCATATGTTTTTTGTTCCTCATGTTCAATTTTTCATCCACAAGTTCTTTCATCCAAATGTTCTTTCGTCTACAAGTTTGTTCCACGTGTTTAATCTTTCATCCACATGCTCTTTTAGCACATGTTTTTTAATGCATATATTCTTTTGTTCCTCATGTTCAATTGTTCATCCACATGCTCTTTCATCTACATGTTTTTTCATAAATTATTCATCAATTTTCATCCACATGTTCTTTCATCCACATGTTCATGTCCACCTTTTCAAAATTTTGCGAACGTGATCAAAGAGACAAATAAGAATAAGTGGTTGAAGAAAGAAGAGTAGACTAAATTAGTGATAATAAGTGGTATTTTGCATAGTATAAAGTATGTAAAAATAAAATACACAAACAATAAAAATCAAGCAAGCATGAAAACAGCAAGCAATAAAAATTAACTTATAATAAGCAAAACCAATTGCATACCCTATTTATAAAAGATTTAAAGAAAAACTGCTAGCGTTGAAGACTAAACAACGAGAACGATACTCATGGCACGTAATAAGGAATAAGGTTGCCACAAATTGAGAAAGCAATTAATTATTAGAAATTGAAATTAAAAAATTGACTTTAGACAATTTTTAATAATATCTAAATATATATATATATATATTGTAAATAGGAAAAATGTACTCATTTTAATTTCATTCTACTGTATACACTTTATGTACTTTTAATACTCAGCAGTTATCTAAAGCATTCAATATGTCTAAATTGTATGAAATCTTTTAGTTTTTTATGCATAGTTTTCTTCCAATCTAGTTTGTTGTATAGGTTCAAATATTATATCTTTCTTTATAGTGTTATATTAAATTGAATTCACCGTAGATATGTCAACTAAACATTGCGGAATAGATCGTTTTCTTAAGCGTTGCAGTGCATCGTAAATCAGACATACTTCTAGTTCAATTTTGTTTTTGCTGATACGAATTATTATACCTGCACGCTTGCAATTCTTTTAGTACATTTTACATCAAAAATATACGTATCTTGGTTATTGTCTTTTGTTGATGAGAATTATTTCATATTCACGCTTGCAATACCTTAAGTCATTTTGAATCGGACATACTTGTATTTCGATTATTGCTTTTCATTGGTGCAATATATTGCATCTTCTCTTTTGCAATTCCTATAATACATTTTTAATCAGGCATACTTGTATTTCGATTATTGCTTTTTGTTTATGCGAATTCTGACATCTTCGCGCTTACAATTCTTTTAGTGCTGCGACGTACTCTTATAGATACTTATAGATCTTATAGATACATATGCTAAGGGAACTCCCACTCGCGACATTGCTAATGGGAAGCCTTAGTGTTAGTCACAATAATGGCGCAACTAGATATTAGAATAATTCAGTCTTCAGAAATTTTCCTCGGGCGCAAGGTCCATTTAAAGTGAGACCGCACTTCGAACTGATGTTGTTGTTCCGGTCCACAGAGGCTCTCTCAGGGCTCAAGTGGACTCAGTGGTAAGTTAACCAGGTGTCCTAGATATTGCGGGTACCTGTAACTGAACTTACAACTAATAAGTGAAACAGCATTAAAGTTTTAACAAAACCGTGTATTGTTCTTCTAAACAAAATAAACAATTACAGAAAGAAAAATATGTATATTCGATGCATAGCAAAATGGTAGTGCAAGTAAAATAATAAACGAAAAAACGGCGTTTGGCGAAATATTAGCGGCCCTGATAAAATAGAATTTAAATGCGGTGATAAACAAATAATACGGAAACCAGGTGGCACTTATTTACGGAGGGAAAAATTCATACGTAGAATCGGAGCTATTTTAGGCACAGAAGATGAACAATCAGGACGGCAGGTATCTTAGGATTTTAACACGATGCGTAACAGAGCTGATTGCGCTGCTGTTACTATTATCTATGGCGAGTTAATGTTATCCTTGGCGAGTTAACGACACCGACGCCACGGAAGTATACACCTCGTGCGGTGAACGGGGATATGGCAGACTTGTATCACAACTGGTTGCGTTGCTGCTACTTTCGTCTAGTGACTATTTTTAACCCAGAGCACTAATTAGTTAGACGCACCCACTCTACAGACAGGTAACACAGCAGGTTGCGCTGCTGTCATCCATGCCGAGTAATTTCTACTAACCCTACGGCACGTTTATTAGAAATATGCACTTCACCAGGTGCGGTGGACGGTAGATTCATAACACTGTGGGGGGACACTGCTGTTACTTAAGCGACTACCACTAGCTTATGCTAATAGTATACACTCTATTCGGTGTGGTAAACGGACTACTATAGAGGCGTAACACAGCTGAATGCGCTGCTTTTACTGTTGTCAAGCATCTACCTTCAAATCCGCGGATAATGAGTTAGAAATATCCACCCCCATTGACGTGTAACAACAGATTGCATTGCTGTTACTGTTGTCGAGTGACAATGACTAACCTCGCGACGCATAGTTGAAAGCGTATTCTCTAGTATATTCGGAAGTAGGATGTAGGAAGAAGGGTAGGAAGAAGCTATTCATAAATACATGCATACGGTCTATCATACCGTATTATTAACAATACCTAATACCCGGGGAACAGGAGTTAGAAGATATGATATACAATATATCTGTGCGTACCAGCAGCAGCGTCAAACATGTTATGTTTGCTTTGATGCACTATTCGCAACGTTCAGTTTTACGAATGAGCGTTACTAACTATCTCTCTCTCACACACACATGTGTCGATATATGCATTCATAAATATTCCTATTTAAATCGCCTAGCGCTTGCTATTCATTATATGCTTACATTTATTAATCGATACGTAGTTATTACAAATACGTTTAAATAATCTTATAATTTAAATACAACGGAAAAATATATTTTATAATGCTTTCTTATTTGTTTACTATACTAATTAATTCCCCAATCAATTTACTTATCTTAATATGTGTTTATCACATCTTTATTTGAAAGATAGGATAGGAAACAGATCCCATCAGTATTTAGTTATTTAATACAGACATTTCTTTGCGCGGGACCTTACTCTATATAGGCTGTCCCGAATTATTTTCATTTTTCTTTTATTTTATAAGTAACATTGTTACGTTACATTTTAAATCTGACATACCTTTCTTTATTGCTTTTCGTTGATGCAAATGTAAGATCTTCGCGCTACTAATTGACGGATTCAATTAGTTCCATATGTGGTAAATTGGTAGAGAACTCTGAGCAACGAGCGTCAGACGTTGTGAGGATAGTAAGAATATAATGCAAAGCATTCAACCGCGAATTTTTCCTGGTATATTCAACGACGGCTGGTGAATTTTTCCAATCCTAACAGTATTGAGTGACTAATCTGAAATCTAATTTAATTATTACCTTAGAAGTTTAAATCTATTTATCTGCATATTATTTTATCATAATTTTTAATATTGGCTATGTGTTTCAGATTAATAACTTGCTAATTAAATTAAAATGAAATTATTTGTATAATTTTTTATTTGTTTATGTCTGTCCTATTTAAATAAAGTGCTCGAAGTAATCATATTAGTGTATAACAAAAACAAAATCGTTTCGTTCTAATTATCCCGCAGATAGTAGGGAGTTTAGATTTAATTCCTACTGGCTGCGCCACTATTAAATAATTCATCTAATATATATTTAAACCCCCAATAATATTGTAATAACTATATTAATACTTATGGTACAGATAATAATTCATAATCTGTGACAAAGTCTGTGACAAAAACTATATATTATGTTGCACGTTTTATTTCTCTCATTTTTTATATATGATGGCTATTTATATATATATCATTTATTATATATGATCTACTGAAAATAAAATTGTTCCGATTAACATCATTTTACTATACTTTAGTAATAATATTGTTTACAGAAATTTAAATTTCATAATTAAAAATGTTGTCAATAATTTTTACAAATAATTATTCCCCTATATTTATATTTACTATGGTTTTTAATATGTGTGTGCGTTTTTTTATAGCTAGCACAGAAATATTTCTAAAAACAAAAATAACATAGGAAGTAACTATAAAATCTGAAACAGCTTAAATATTTAGTTTTCATAATATAATGATTGCGTCAAAATATATGATATGTATTTTAATAAGTTGCGTGTTTTATAGTTTTGTGAATAGCGCAGATGTCAAGTGTCAAAATTGTATAAATAAAATTAAAAAATCTACTCTTATATTATTACATGTAGTAAGTATACGTTTTGATTATCGTATGTTTTTTTAGTCTACAAAAACAAAATTATTTCTCCACTGTAAGTATTTCATTTAACGATTATTTTCACAAGCTAATACACTAGATACACTTTGTGACAGACTCTCGCTCGGGGCGATGCTAACGGAGAGTCCTAGCAATTGTCACAAGCAACTCAAATAAATATACTATTACAGAATACAATGTCCTCTGGAAATATGAATCTCGGGCACCAGGTCAGTTTAACGTGATACCGCACGTTGAAAGTATTCTCCGTGTTTCATCGGACCTCATGGTACTTGCCGAGACAGCTAAGTACGTAAGTAGTCCAGGAGATCGTGTTCTAGTGGGCAGCTGAAAAGGATTCTAACTGTAAATGCGCTATTTTCGCGACTATCGATCTGGCCGCTGTTTCGGCTTGGCTGGTCGCTGACTGCTCGCTGCTGCTCCGGGCGTTTTACCTTTGAGTTCTCAAAATTCTAACTTAATTATTCCTAATCAAAATCTCTCTATATGTAAACCCTATGCCGTCGTTTAAAGTTCTACTCTGTGTTATAGCGTATGCTAGCCATCCACGCATGGGGTTTTCACCTTGTACGGTATTCATACAGGTCACAGTGTAGCGAGCAACACATATCAGTAGGACGCTTTATAGGACGCTTTTATATTTACATATCAACAGCATAGCCCAAATCACCTTTTGTCATATAACTGCACGCCGCCTGCATAAGCAGTCAACACGCGTTAAACACAGCGACTGTAAATACTGTTCTCTACTGCTTGTAATATATTGCGCTAGCCGACAATGCGCGTAATGCAGCGTGTTCATATTTAATAACTGTTTTTTCTTGACAAACACCCTATATATTCCGTTCATGATGGTGATACCCCTGTATCTCTCTGGTTCCATCCTATTACCTTTTTTAAAAATTAGAACTATTTCTCCGTCTTTCCATTCTTACGAAATATCTTTTCTACTATTCCGTACCTCGTTGAATCCCATTACAAGTGCCTTTACCACATTCTGATTCATATTACCCCACATAGCCAATAGAATTTTATCTGGTCCAGCCGCTTGACCCTTCTTCATGTCTCTTATTACTTTTTTCACCTCCTCCATTATTATGGCTTCTACCTCCCCTTCGCCCTCTCCTTCATCTAACATCTAACTGTTAATACTCCCGATCCCATTTCTTTCTATCTCGTTCTCTTCTTCACATCCAT
Organism: Adranes taylori; assembly: GCA_009867245.2. NCBI lineage: Eukaryota > Metazoa > Arthropoda > Insecta > Coleoptera > Staphylinidae > Adranes > Adranes taylori. The sequence continues at coordinate 20,200 of WYDF02277962.1, read as the reverse complement.
ATTTACATTTACTTCCCCATTATTACATTTTTATCATACTCTCATTCCTACTTTTTCCTATTACACCCCTTTCAACAATTTGGCATCATATTGGACTACACCACTCTACCTATGGATATCACTAGGTGCAATCATCAGAGTCTTGATCACAAACTAGTTAATGGAATTAGTCCAACAGCAAGGCTCCTTGCAAACGCAATCGCTCTAATCCAGTCAACCATTAAGGTTCAACAAACGACGACATAGTAAGATTATAGGCACTGCCCACCGCAAAAACGGTTTCAACCGCGGCAATATGCTCATCTAAGGATGAATAGGAAAAAATATCTACAGAATTTTTATAATATAAGTTTTACGAGAATATATTTTTTTTCTTAAATTTACCTAATCTGCTCTATATTTCTTGTCACTACCCTTATGAATCATTATAATTTAATAATATTAACTAAACAAAAATATTATTATGATATTGATTATTTCATTTGCGCGGCAGTATAAGAGCAGACAGAATGCTGGTCATCTGAATGACTAAATAGTTGTCTCGACTAGGATTATGAGTGCAAGAGCATATGTATGCTATTACCGTAATTAAATTATTACGACCAAAACTGAAAGAACACAGTACACAGCGCTGTAACAACAGATGGTGTTATGCCTATGTAGCAAATATGTCAAACGAATCTACGCAATTAGACTCATAGAATATTGATGTGTCGATATTAAATGATAACATGCTGGGTTGAAAATTATGGACGTCACTTTTTCTTTGAGCAGTGCATGCTATCGCAGAGTAGTTACATTAGAACTTTTTGGGCTTGGTGCATCGATGGATTTCTGTTGTAAGCAATCATATTTAATTGTGCACTATGTTACCTATATTAGGTAGCTGGACCGCTACACGAGTTAAATTTTAGCGTTATTTCTAAGCACCCCGCGTCTTAGTTTTACTTAATTTTAATCTCCATGAGTTATTGCAATTAATCTTACTAAACTGCGCGCTACTCTAAATTAAGTAAATTTTTAGTACATTAAATATTTATATTATTTAAAGCACTATTAATAAATTAGTACCACCCTTAGTCGAGTTTAATTCTTTTTTATTTGTTTTAATATTTTTTCTAAGCTCCAGAAATTGTGGTAGAATTTTTAATTTATAATTTATATATAAAAGATATATAGCAGTTGGCTTAAATTTAATTTACTTTCTATACATGACTTTGATCAATAGAATTGTTACCAAGCACCAAAAAACACAATATATTCGAGTACTTGCCAACTGTTTCAATCACCAACGAGCTACAAGCGCACATATAGCTGGATGTTTGTTTACATTTATTTTATTAACGAATATATTTCTTGTATTTATATATTTATTGACTATCACTCAAGGGGATATTTTATAGCCTCTTGTGTTTAGCTGTCTCTTATATGACTGGATTGAAATCTCTTTTGCATATGCTTCTCTCTCGCACTTGTAATTTGTATGGAAAAGGGGGGGGGGGCTAATTTCTGGCTCCCCTTGTCCCATACAAATTTACTATATATATTTATTGTCTATTGTTTGAATCCTATTATTATGTTTCTATTTGTCTATTGTTTTTAATCAATCATATTTGCCTATTATTTTATTGTTTCGTCTATATATTTTGCCTATCAGTTTACGTATTTTCTTGTAAATATTAAATCTATTGTTTTAATATTTATTTGACTACAACTGCATTTTCTGGTTAAGCATTTATTGTTATGAAAATGTGTATTCATCTTTAGTATCAAATCGAAACTCATTTTGAATGAGCTATTGGCATGTTTATTTACATTCACGTCAATGCTAGGCGGAGATTCTTTTACATACGTCATAATATGCACTTACAATAGCGCTTCAGGTTGCGTTGGGCATAGAGCGTTAGACTTTCCAGAGATAGTGGGTTTGAATCCAGTCCTCGACGTATTTTCATAATAAAGATTTGCTCAAATCGTATTGCAATTAAAATAATAAACAACACAACGTCAGTTAACTCCGAATGTGAAGCAATGTATAAAACCAATAATACAGAAATCAACATTATCGGCATGGCATCCATTCAAATTTCGCGTTAATAAAATAAAAATAAATAATAAATATAATAAAATATTAATTAAAAAATAATAAAAACAATCTCCATAGCATAACTACAAACGTGAGGAGCCCCCAGAGCATATCCCAGCGCAGACTCTGGAGTTGAGCTCCATCCAAGAAGGCGATGCGACCCCAAAATTGAAATATTAAAAATTAAAAAAAAAACTAATTACGCGCCAAATCTCGGAAGCCGAAGATATTTGCCGTCAGAACAACATACGACTCATAACCCAGAGATCAAGCACGCCTGCATTACACAAATGAAACTAAAATAGCACAGTAGAAAATGGAAGGAAAGAAAAACACATTAGCGATAAGAAACCTAGGGATTCTCTAACATCAATTTGAAGTTAGTTATAAGTTGGGAACTAAAATATATTTATTTTTTTAATTTGAAATTTATAATTTTCTAAAATATAACCGAGTCGAGAGACCGGCAAAATTTGGAAACATAAAAAATGACTATAGCAAAGATTTTCGTATTGGAGCAACGGGACACGCTGCTTCAAACGGAACCTTCGCGACCCATAGGAGGTGAAGAGCTAATAAGTTTTTTGACAAACTGTATATTTAGTGCTTTTTCTGTTTTAGATATTTAGGCATGGTGATAGAACACCAGATGTCGCCACATTTGGTACATATCCAAAAGATATTTTTAGAACTTTTAAATATTTTCCATTTGGTCCGGGAGCATTAACTAGGGTAAATATAATTAATTTTTACTCTCATAAAATTGGACTAATCTTAATTTACCACGTTTCTGGAGTAGACTAGGGATAAGATATTTGTACTTAACATTCATAACCTTCTTGACCATTCTATCGGAAGAAATCTTAAATTTTAGACTGGTCAGAGGCATGCATTACAACTAGGCCATGAACTGAAACGGTTGTATAGAGATTTCATAGGTGATGAATATAATTCTGAAGTTTTGGATGCGATGGCAAGTAGCTTTAAACGTACGCAAACTACGCTGCAAACGGTGCTGGCAGGAATGTATCCTATATCCAAATTTGAGGCATTGGAAAGTGGTATGACGTGGCAACCTATTCCTTATAAAGTTGAATCTGATGATCAGCGTAAAGTAAAGTTTGAAATTATGTTACTTTATGATAAGTCTCAAATTTTAATATTAAAGATATATGAAAGACATTGATTAAATCCAGGATTTCCTTAAATTGTAAATATACCTCCCGGAATCTTTTATTTATTTTCCTCCCGGAATCTTTTATTGCCAGCATTCTTATGCATACAGAATATCCAAATCTCTTTTCCTACACACATTTTAATCCAGAATGTTTAATGACTTTTATCACCAAAAAAAAAAAAAAAATTAAAATCTAAAATTTAAAAATTTTATTATCTGATCACAATTTTTTTTTAATCCTAAAATTTAAGAATTTATTAATTCGCCCCAAATAATTATAATTTTATTTAAACCAAAAATAAAAAATTAATGTTTAAATTAATAGAATAAATTTTGCATCAAAAATTTTAACATAAAAAAAATATTAAATCAGTATTTTTCCTAAATTTAACTTAAAAATAATTTATTTTCAAAAAGTAATATTTTTTCAAATCGGAAAAAATGGGTTACCCAAAATCATCAAACCGTTAAAATTTGTTTTTTATTTAAAAATATTTTTTTCCTAAAAATTTTTTTTTATTTTCAATTAAAATAATTAATTTGCCTAAAATTATTAAACCGTCTAAAAAAATTGCCGAAATATTTTTTTCAATAATTAAATCTTTCAAAAATCATAATTATTAAAAACCAAAAATGTTTTAAATATTTCCCTTAGTGAAAATCATTTAAAATAATTTGAGCGGGAACCCTTGCCTTACCCTCTTTTTTTATTTCAAACCATTTTCACACATTACTTCGCACTCTTGCTCTAAACTGTACCTTTCTTCCTTGTTCATTTCTCTTATTATCCCCCTTATTCTCTTTAGCATTTCAATTTCTTTCATAGCTTTTATCTTACAATGTTGTCAAGTGCTAATTTTATACCAAGGAATCTACTGTATTGCTTTTCCTATATGTCTTATCAGTGTATTATCCCAATATTATCTACTACAGTTCTACCCCTTATATACTCATCCTGGGTTCTTGACAACGCATTTTTTTCATTTAAAGTTTTATAATCCTTTTGTTCATTATCCTCAGTCATTATAGTGATCTATTATAGTGATAATAGTAAATTATCTCTCCATCTTTAAGCACCATCTTCGTTTCTTGCCAAATTTTGTTGATCCTCATACCCTACTTATTTAAACAACGCCATACCTCCGTAGGAATTCCATCTGGTCCAACTGCACCCCCCCCTTTTTTTCTCTTCATTTATGTTTACTTGAATCTCATTTTCATCTACATCCTTTACATTCTCTCTACATCCTTTTTCATTCTCCGTAGTTGCCCCATCCGCATCCAATCTACATCAATTTTCCCAGTCATTTATACTCACCATACATACTTCCCGATCAGCTTTAATAGCGCCACTCATTTTTACATACCTCCTAAGTTTTTAATTCTCTTTTTCTCTTCCGTTTCTTTCTCTTCTCAATTTTTTTTCTATTTTTGCCTTTACTTAAATTTCTGTTTCCATGTATTTCCTTCACTCTACTTCTCATCTAGTTCTCCATAAAACTTCCCTTATAGTTTTCTGCTCTTTCATCCATCTCTCATCAAGAATACTGCATCTTTCCACATTCTTTCCATATTCGGAAAGGAGAAGAAATTCCTTTCCGATCTTTTTATCAAATTTCTTCTAATTCCCATCATTATTTCATTCACACCTTTCATCTAGCCCCAACCTCTCTTTAAATGTAATTCGTTCCTTGTCGTCCCATCCAAACCCGCCCTCCTTCCTACAACCATTTATATTTTAGTTTCCATCAATCCTACTTTTCCATTTAGGTTACGATTTCTGCAGACTCTCCAAAGTTCTATCTAAATAGTTTTCACCTACGCTATCTCCATTCATGCACCCATTCCCTATTACTAATCCCATTTTTCCATCCGATCTACAAATCTCTTCCCATTTGCATCCACCACGTTATCCTTTCTCTATTCATATTTTACGTCATAACCTAATAACCCACTTCCCAATTCTCTTATCCCCACATTCCAATCCCCAGAATCACCAGCCTATCAATTTCTTCTTCTTCTTTATTTTTTAACATTTTTTAAAACTCCTGATGTCTACGAAGAGTTTTTTAATCCATAAATAAAATAAACTTCCACATAAATGATCTATTTATTATAAAAATTTAGATTTTAGCTGTTGATAAAGAATGTAAGGACGTCTGGAGTTTGATTGAAGGTTTTTATAAGAATGACACAGAAGCAGTAAAAAAATATGAGCCAACATTAAAAATTCTAACTCAAAATACAGGAATTCCTATGAAAAAGCATGATATAGTTCGTGGTTTAGCTGTTAGTGATACACTTGAAACACAGGTAAATGTGAAGACATATTTTTTTTGTATTGGCATATATGTGGGTTTACCTGGCAAGTATAAAGTAACCCCATGCTGTTGTCAGTATTTGGAAGTATTTATTTATGTTATTAGACACATTGGGACCATATGTAATGGCATTTTTAGAGTTTTCTTTACCACCTCTCATTATATCTAATGCTGTTGTTGAACAAATTTTCAATACATTTTCCAAATATTCTGTCTCCTGTCCGGGTATAGCAATTTCACTTTCTTTGAATTTGAGTTGATTTTTAGAATGCACAATAAAAGGTTCCGTGACAATTCGACACAATGTGGATGAGCATGAGGAGAGGAGAAATGCAATGAGGACGAGAAATGCAATGAGGAGACATGCAATGCCGATGAGCATGGTTAACAACACGCACCACAGATCATGATAACGAAACCAAATAAATAGTAATCTTACAATATTACAAACTGTCATGTTCAATGTATTTTCCAAACATCCTAATGTTCAACAGGATTAGGGGCTAGCAACTTCACTTTTTTTAGCTTTGTAACGATTTCTTATGGGATCCAAACAAAAATTTCTTGAGAATTCATCACAAAGGACAATAAGCATGAGCGCTTTAAGCAACATAAACCACAGTATAAGCAAAAAACATGTTAAGTCAAAGCAATTAAATAAATAGTCATCTTATGTTATTAACTTGTCATTTTCAATGAAATGGATAGAAGAGCAAGGATGGGCAAGTAGATGGGCAAGGGCGAAGGGCGTGTGAATTGGGTGAGGTTAAAATTAGGCCATTTTTCCATGGATCCAGGGTGGAGGTTTGTAAGAGAGAATAGGATTGAGGGAGAGAAAATGGGAATGATGAAGGATAATTGTTTTGTATAGGATGAAAACAAAAAGTTGAGGATGAGGACTAAACTGTAGGAGCTAAATTGAACGATAATTCAAATAGCCTATGAATGTAGAAATAGAGATATAGAAAAAACGAAAATAAATGGTGCAATACAAAATGTGATCATAAAAATAAAGAAATAAGGATGTTATTAAGGAAACTTAAAGATGGGGAGAAATCTTTGCAGTGATCCTTAAAGGCGAAAGAAGAGTAGAAAAATTGCGGAAATATTTGCGCAAAAGAGACAAGGGAAAAGCAACAGCGGGAAATATAAATCTGAGTGAGTGGTGCTTAAAATGTATGGAGGAATAAATGTGGTAAAGGAGAGGAAAGAAGGCAAATAAGAAATATGTGGGAAACTTTTTGGAAAAACGATATTTCTGTCGCTAATGAAGGAAATTAAAGGAATAAAAAGTGTTCTCATGTGGGAGAGGTTGGAATGCGGTGGATATATGAGAGTGTTTGAATTAACAAGAAATAAGAGCGTTATCGAGAGTAATGAATGAGGTGTGGAAGTGTAAAAGTAATATACCAGAAGAATCGAAGAAAGGAGAAATTGTGCCGGTGAAAGGGTAAAAAATAAAAAGTTACTGAGGGATAAATCTTATGAAAGATTGAAACAGGTTGTTTGCAAAAATCTTCAGCGTAAAGATGGAATTGGATTTAAAATACAAAGAGGTGCTATCTTTGAGCCAGACTTGATTTAGAAGGGATACCAAGGATTCGTGTTAAAGAATATTTCGTCAGGTAACAAACATGTGCAGGTAACCAAAATTGCTGCAGAGAGAATTAGGTGTCTGGAAAGAAGAATTTGGAGATGTTGTGAAAAAGAGAATTTTAGGAATCTTAGGTAAAGAAGAGTCAGTGTCAAGCGAAATTGTTATAAACGTTGGGTGCATGGTTTTAAGAACATGGTAAAGTATAAATGAAAAATGATGAAGGATGAAGAGAATAATAAAATGTGTATCTACGGATTGTATGGATGAGTGTACAAGGGAGGGGAAGAGTAATAAATGGGGAAGAGAAAGAAAAAAGCTTCTGAAAGTCTTGGTTGGTCTGTGGTATTTTGAGAGAAGAAGACGAAAGAAAGGCATTGCGTGATTAAAGAGATGGAGAAAAGAATGAAAGACATTGAGAAGCAGGGAAAAGAAAAGAGGATAAGAGCTAGAATATTTAACAATTGATATCTGTATATAAGATTGGGAAGAGGAATACCTGGATATTATTATATGCGTTAAGAATGGAGGGTAAGAGGTTGGTAGCTATATTTGAATGTGGCAGCATAGAGGGGGAAATAGGTATTGGGTGTGGATGAAGATATGGGAAAATGCAGGATATGTGCTTTGTAAAAAGAGGATTTGGATCGTTGGATCGATTTGTGGATGAGAATACTTTGGAATGAAAAATAAATTGTACTGGTAAGGGTTTGCGAATTTGGGGAAGAAAGTAAGGGGCTGGAAGTGATGAAGAAAGTATATAAGTTATTAAGAAAATAACGTGTTTTGGAGAGGCAAAGAGTAGACTTTAAAATTTTGTTTCATTTTGCGAAAAACCGTATAAAAATTCGATTTAAGGTTTATATTATATATACGATTTTAGTATGAATTTGGTTTAAAACTAGAAGATTGGACCAAACAAGTGTTTCCTGAAAAAACTAGAGCGCTCAGCGATGAAGTTTTTAAAATATTAGCAAATAAACTAGGCAGATCTTATGGCGGTAAGAATTTGTTGCAGATAATAAAATTTTATTTATAAAACTTACAAACACATGATGTATGAAAAATTACATGTGATAACTGTCTACCTTTTTATCCTACCAGAGGGTGCAGTTAATTTCTTTAAGGCACGCATTGGGACTACTACTGCATCGAGTTCGGATCCATTTTGAAGAAAACAGAGTGTATTACATTCAAACGAGCCAAGCTCCATAATAAATACAACTCCAAGACGAGTATCTCATGGTGATAAAACATTTTGGATCCATGCAATTTTATATCGACTATCATCCTAACCCTAAAGCAAAGTTAGAGTTAGGGATGTAAAGTAACAGATTTAGTTACATAAATTACTTTAAAAACAAAAGGAATAAAAAATTTTGAAAGCTATCTCGGGATTCAACCCCTGACGTTGAACTAAATAGTGTAATATCTTACTATTTACGCTACCTTGTATCCTGTTTATAATTTGTGCTTCAAAATATATAAGCAAGCACACGTATAGATCCAAAATATTTTACTGCTATGAGACACTCTACTCCCACGTGGTTGTTGAGGCTAGTAAGTTAAGGAAATCATCATGAGACACGAAAAGAAACTGTATGCATTGGTTCGTTGAACATATTTAATACGGCATATTGGTCCAGCATAACATATCTGTTATGCAAAAGATCTATGCATGTACTATGGATATTTAAATAGAGGAGCATAACAGTACACTGAAGAAGAATAATATTATGGTACTATGCAGCACAATAGAACTATGATACTATGAAGGGGCGTAGCAGAAGTACAATTTTAACTTATGGAATATGACAGCTTACTTAGTCTTGAATACTCTACCGATATCCAACTATTTGGTTTTGCTAAGGATGTAGCTGTCATGTTGCTGAGGAAGTAGGAGCTTGAAATTGAAGCTAGCCTAATTAAAGTCACAGGCTCAAATTGTAATAGACATCTGGATGGCAACCAACCATCGCTAAAGGACGCCTAGTAAAACAGAAGCAGTTTTGCTCCTTAAAAAAGTAATGTTGAAACCAGTAAATATCCAAATTGGTGGGCACTATGGCTCTACGTTCACTTGCCGTATGCAGGCATTCTTTTCTGATTATATTGATATAGCTTGTTTAAAACGTGTTTTGGTTTGTTCTATAGCTGAAAAAATTTAAAAGTTGAGCTTACTACTAAATACTGAAATCTTTCATCACTGGTGGCTAATAGACCTTCTTCGTCTTCTTCTTCTTTTTCAACTCTATCTTCCCCGATACAGTGCCTCTTGTTGCCATGCAATTCCTGCTCTTTTATTATTATTGTTTTGGTCCAATGATCATAGGTCATTTTTGCTATTTGCCCTACTCAGTTTCAGTTTAAGAATGCTATTCCTTACATAACATCAACGACGTTTATTTGTTAACGCATCCATTCATTGGTCATTTTGTCTCTTAATGATATTCCCAAAATATTTGTTTCCATTGCCCTTTGGACTACAATCAATTTATTTGCGGACACTTTAGTCAGTGACAGATATATAGATATAGTAATAGATATAGAAAATATGCATAGATTAAGGGGAGGGGGCTGTTTTACAGTCAACCTTCAACCCATGGTATACGAAGGCCATCTGTAAAACAGTCAACCTTGAGTAAATCGGTTAAAAGCAGCAATAAATATATAAGAAATGATATAGAAATATGAAGGGTAATTTTTTGTGACCCTTGATTGATGGACATTAATATATAAGAAAATATCGAGCAAGGTACACTACTTTGTCAAGTACTTTAGTAATTAAGGGCAGAGAGAGATATACAGACAATTCTCAAAGTTTTGGCTTTATTAGTTAGAACAGGAAGAACACATGAATCTAACACTTTCCTTTTCATGTTGTTATTGTTTATATTGACCTTGAAAATGTGTCGAAGGTTTCCGCATACTGCCCAACCGAGTTCTATTCGATAACCTCAATGACGTCACTTACAATTTAAATGACTTTATCATCAGCAATGTTAGTCATGATTTTGGTTTTTGATAAAGTCATTTTTTGACCAATCTTCTGCGATGCTTCGTTGAGTTGTACCACAATTTGTTTAGTTGTTCTAGGATCGTTGCTATAATCAATCAAAGATTGTTCCGAAATCGACCGTTTATATTTATTCCCATTTCACTCCAATCTAGTTTTTTTTAAAACAGTTTCTACAGTTAATGTGAATAACTTCGGGGAAATAATTTTTCTCTGTCTCATTCTTCTTCCAATTTTGAAACAACTTGTGTTCTCATGGAGTTTGACACATGATGTTGCGATTTTGATTAATCAACTTTGAATATCTCAAATCAACACGATATTCACCTGGTTGATCTGATTAGGTAGTATTGAGTACTACTATAACACATATCTAATTTAGAAGTGGATATAAAATGTTAATTATTTAAACATAAAATTTCCAGGAGGTTTACTGGAGAAAATAATGCATGATACCGAAAAGAAATTATCTGGTGATAAATCATTGCATAATTTAAAATTATTTCTTTATTCCGGTCATGATGCAAATCTGGCGACAATTCTTGGTATACTTGATGCATTCAAAAACCGACCCCCTTACAGATCGTATATAGCTTTTGAAATACACGTCATTTATGGTGAATATTTTGTTAAGGTACATTTATTAGTTAATATGTGATATATAATTTAAAAATAAGCTATATTTAAAAAAAGTAACTCTAACTTCTATTATACATCAGTCAGGCGTTGATGACAATTACAAAGCATCTTGCTACTATCATATTAACCAGCAATGGTGATATTACTTAAGAAGTACAGCAAGAAGTAATTCTTTTACATTTTTTTTAAATTTCCGCTCAATTAGTTTGTCCCCTTTTATCCCATATAGAATTTATTGGTTATATGTACATCATTATTGTCAATCTCAGTTTTTTTTAATCATTGTCATATTGGGGTATTAAAAAGTGTAAAATGCCGCCATAGGATATCTTCTATTTTTGTCAGAAATGAATCAATTTTTTACGAAGTATTAAAATAGCAGCTAAAGATTTAAATAATAGGATAAAAGAGGGTTGAGCAGATTTACTGAGTTACAGGAGTGGGAGCTACTGACACGATGGCGGCGGTCTGAAGGTCTCGAAAGTTTAATATCGTTAATGCAGATTATCTACGTTATTGCTTGCCACTACTTTACATTATGCGAGAGATGTATAACTATCTACAAATATAACTATTTATTTGTGTTTGATTCACGCGCTTGATTGTATATTGTATTACACATCAACACAAATAGCATTAATTAAAATGAGATATATGTGACAAGTAGTCCGCATTTATTTCCTCGTTGTCTTTTTGTTGTCTTTTTGTCTAGATATATGGCCATTGCCTGCACTGTACTCTATGTTATTTATTTCTAGTGCTTTTATGTTTTATTTACACTTTTGACGTTATGTAGAGTGTATCTAAAGTTTTAATTTTTTTATTCCCCATGTGATATATTCACAATACTCTGTACAACTCGTCCCATCTCTCGCAGAATGTCAAACACCGGCAGTCATTGACGTCAATCATCTACATTACCGACATGCAGATTAATGTCGCCATATTGCCCACAAACCCCTCTCCAGTTAATCAATAATTTGTCTGCTCAACCTTCTAATTTATCTTACTAATATAACTAAATTTTTTTGATCAACGCTGGATGATTTGTTTTTACTCTCTAGCTAGAGGATGCACATTTAAAATAAAGTTTTACATATGCAACGTGATTGGGTTCTTAGAAATTTAAGTCAACGTTAACTCGACCTCCGCGACTAGCCGACCTTCTCCTAACAACTGACTTAATTTAACAGGTACGTAATACCAACAAGAATGATAACACCACAATTTATTACAACAAATGTCTTAAGAAGGCGGTTAGTTTAAAATGTACAATGGATAGACAATTTCATCCATTGTTATAGAGGATTATGAGAATATTCTTTATTAAGAGCATTACCGTCACAAATTAATATAATGTGTTGATATTGGTATTGCAGCATCCTAAACAGGAAGTAGGTGAAAATAACTTATCAATGACCATCTCAACAATCGAGATTTAAGTACCACGAAGTTAGACTTCACAATCAAGCCATTAATAATGGCCTGATTGCTAAGGGATACTATAATACTGATAACAACAAATAAGAATTATTAAAAACAATTATTGTACATAAGTGTACTACCGGCTATATTAAAAATTAATTATTTTAAGCAAACAGCCATCTATTAACTAAGGCAGTAACTAAGGCAGTAACTAAGGCAGCAGAATCGAAGTCTTTCAAAATAATGTGACAGTGATGCTCCTGATAAAGAAGATGCTGAAGATCCCTAATAATAATGGGTAAAATGGCTTATACATTTTGAAGTACCCGCTGTCTTAAGATATTTATGGTATACGCTCCTGAATAACAGTGCTTTCGGAAAAACGATGGAAATCGGGGATAAACAAAAACATATTAAACTTATCTCAGATTGGGATGACGTGGAAAACTAACGAGGGTTCGCATTGCCAGATTGAGTTTTCGAGTTTGTGCCAATCTACAGAGCAGTTCATCTATTTACAGCAGCAATTTAAGTTGCCAAAAAGTTACCTATACTAAATCCGTATACATTGGATTTTTCGTACATGATTTTACCAAATATTTTATGTATGAGTTTTATTACACGTACTTCAAGCCAGCATATAGAGATAGATTAAGACTTTGCTATATGGATAGACTTGCTATATGCCATATGGGGGGGGGGGGGAGAATTATGTATTAATTTGTAGGATTGGGGGAAAAACTGTATTGTCACTAAACCGAAAGTAAAATGACTAAAAAAGCAAAAACTAGAATGTAAAAAGCAAAAGATTACTACTCAAAAGTTACAATTCAAGTACAAATTATATTAATTTTGTAAATACATAAACTTAAACCTAAGTTCGGCCCTTGTTTTTATTTATAAAGAAGCTTTTGCACTTTTACAATTTAAGTCATTCCATAATATTTTGCGACAGACTATAATTAAATTGTGATGTTAACGTCTTGGTTGGTAATACGTACCTATTAAATAATAATTTAAATATTTCAGCTATTGTGTTACATACATATATAAAACATTGTAAAGAAATATATTTTTCTGTTTTGTAGGTATTTTATCAGGATCATAAACGTAGAAATCCATTAGCTATAAAAATACCGACATGCGGATATGTATGTCCGTGGAAAGAGTTTCAAACTTTTGTCAAAAAGAAATTAAATGAGCCTAATTTATGTCAAAAAGAGACCGAAAACAAGAAAGCTGTTTTATAATAGGAATATAGTAATTGCACTGATAAAATTTATCAAAATTACAGATTATAATGTAAAAAGATGAATAAGAAAATAACAGGTTTTCTGTTTCCTTATAAAAAGTAACAATATTTACCTGACTTTATTTTACCTGACTAATTAGTTGCAAACTGTTTTTGCACCTCATTAAAAGTTCAATGCATATGTATACGCATTAGATAATTAATAATATAAATTACACGAACGTACCTTTCAAAAGTTACAATTTTGTATAAGCCATTAATTAGGATTTTAAAAAGATTATAAGCCTTAAAAAAGCCTTATTATCGCGTAAATATGCTTCATGCTTCCCTAAACAATAATTATTTTATATATAAAGTATAATATGCGTTACACAGCTCGCGAGAGGTCCCGGGATCAATACCCGGCGCCTCCACCATATTTCATGGCCCATTTTTAGGGTAGCTACGTGGGGATATTTAAGCACATGAGCAAAGAGTACCAGAACTTACCGAAAATTATTAAAAATTATTGGGGTTAAATTATTTTACTTTCTTATTTTAATTTAATAAAATATAATTAATATGGAAAATAATGACGAGACATATTTAACCAAAATAGTGTTTATAATTTAGATTGAAATTAATTAAAGTTGCTTAAAACAATTTAATTCTTTCGATCACTTGTTCCATTTTAACAATTAAGTGAATAATTACAAAGCTGTTACATGAGTATACCAATTTCTGATGCTTGTTGTACCTACTATTTGTTGTAGCATAGATATATTTTTAAATCGAAACTTTATATTCGATTAGATTCTATGCCAAGCTATTTTTGAATAATCTATGCAAGTTCCAGAGTTGTCCCTTTATAGACTAACTAATAATGCCGGCCTGAACAGAGCGCCCTAGAACTGGAACTGCAAACTAGTTCAATCCTAACCTGCTTTCTCTAGAAAGAAGTTGCATCCTGGCGAACACCTACGTTCGAATTTCAGGAATTATTAGCCAGCTTGCATCTAGATTTATTAAATTGAATCCATTAGTTTTATCGTTATGTGGCAAAAGGGTTGAACAAATGAACGAATTTAAAGCAACCAAAATATGAGTATATAGACAGAAATGGAACTTTCGAAACATATATATTAGAAATCCAAAATAGCGTGCAGTAATAAAATAGGAGTTTTTGCAAACAAGTCTCATAGACACCATAAATAATAAATTTCAAAGACGTGTACTGTAACAAAGTTGTTACGAGAAATAAAGTTTTAGTTACCTAATGAACCCGCTCCTGGAAAAGATTTCATAATTCTATTATTAAGTTTAATCAAATAAATAATTCGATAACGCGTCTTAATTCTGTATAGACATAATATAAACACATGTGATTGATAAATTATAATAATATGTAGGCGCCACCTTTGACGCAGACAGACTATCCGTAGAATATACAGAGTTTAAAATACTAGTTGTTTAAGATATCGAAAACCTTTATTTTAAATTTTCAATTTATTCAATTTTTGCACTACAAAGTTTACAGTAAATTGTACACTAAGTTTTTACACTTTGAACTAAGGTTTATATTACTCTAATTAAAAACTTTTACACTAATTTTATACTAGGATTTTGCAATAAGATTTACACTAAGATTTTTACACTGATTTATATAGTTTTACATTTTACACTAAATTCAATTTTAACACTAAGCATTTTAACACTTTACACAGCATTTTAGATTTTACACTTTTGCACTAAGATTACACTAAAAGAGTTTTTCGCACCTTTTTCTCTTACTCTTAACAGTTTTACACCATCAGGGTCACAATATGGTTTTTTACACTAAGTTTAGTATAAGGTTTACTATAAAATTTTACACTAAGTTTACACTAAGAGGTATACAGTAAGGAGTTGCACTAAAATACTAATATGTTGCTCTCATTTCACATTTTCCGTTCAGCCTCTGCGTATCTCTTTGGAGGAAACAGTAAAATAAATGACATGTTTAATTAGAGTGTGTTTTAATCAAATGTTTTAATTTTATAGGCTTACTATAAGTCTTAGGTTTGTTCATTTAAGGGCTCTTTAATCAGTATTCAAAGTAGTATAACGGTAAATGTTATGATGTTGTGTGGAAAAAAGACAATGGACATTGCAACCCTCAACTATTCGCCGGCTTTGTCACATTTTAAATTTAAAAATGTTTGCTTATATCTCAGAAACTCTTAACGATTAATTATGCAAGCAAATTTATTGTCTAGATAGTTTAAAATTCTTTCGCTATTATTAGAAACACTTTTTTAAAAACTAAAATTTAACATATGTATAGGTTGGACTTTTTGTTCAAACTTTGCAGCCTATTTTCTACTAGATGATACAACAAAGTCTGGTATCTTAAAATCCTTTAGTAACATAATTAATATATATCCATACGTGTTGTTCAATATATATCTGTATACATTGCGATATATTTGTATATATTCGATATTTTTCTTTTTTCTTTTTGGAGCTATTTTCTTTTTCTTGAGAATCATATCCAACGGGAGGGCCAGCTTTAACTGTTCCTTTAATCAAAATTTAAATCCAACATTCCCACGACGCATATGCGCAATTTAAAATTTCGCGCTAAAATCGGAAACCGGAAATGATCTAGTAGCCGCCATCCTGAATTTTCAAATGAAAGCTGTCAGACACATATTCTATTTTTGTTAGACACCAGAAATGAGCGCGTGATGTTACAGATTAGGTTTAGAACTAATTCAGATAAGGTCTAGGCAGCTTTGATAGAATCCGTGGACTAAGATTTATTTTAACGCTTTAAAATAAAACAAATTTTTGTTCTCAAAATCCATTTTTCACATAAAGTGAGAAAGATTTTTTGACACAAAATAAATTACATATACACAGATGAAAGCTTGAATTGTCAGCACAAGGATGACAAAATTTATGCAAAAATTAATTACTTATACTAATGACATTAGAAGGAGAACTGTTGAAATTTCGAGAGTGATAGATTAGCAAAGTCAAGCGACTGGTGTTATCCTAATTTCCGGGAATGAATAAAGTTTTTAATTAATGCGCCTACAATGGCGCTAATTCAAAGAATTCGTTTTAAATATTTGCGACCTTTTGTTCCTTATTAGATATACTCTTTCTAAATTATGTTTTTTTTTCATCTCTTCCATTGTGTCTTACTTTGTTAAGACTGAAATAAAACTCATCTGCTAGTAGTAAAAATGAATGTAAATATCCTCGTAATAATCTGATATACAGATAAGAAACATATAATAAAAAAAATTGAAGTTAAAGACTTAATTTACATTATTGGACTAAAAAGTAATAATCTAGTTTATAATGATATAGTAAATAAATAATCTAAATAAATATCTAATAAATAAATAAAAAATACGATGAGTAATAATATAAATAATAAGATAATAATCTGCTAAATAAAAACGGATATGTATATCAGAATTTAGAATATGAATATAAGAATAATGAGTATAATTGTAACATAGCATGTTACCCTTAATAACTCTAAATAAAGAAATTATAAGAGCACGTTACTGGAAAGAAATCAGTTTATACGACAAAATGTAAAACCATTAGGATATATGAAAGCCCTTACGTAGTACGTATTAAATAAAGACATAGTAATAGCAAGAAAAAACAGGTTTAGTTAGTATTCACCACTCAGTACATATTAGCTGTGATAAAGAGGGAGCGTCAATAACATTGATTGATACATACGTTTGCTCGCTGTCGTGTGGTCTCACTGATTTGTGTCATAGGCCATAGAACGTTACAATTAATGAGCAAGTGGGTACATAGAGATCGTATAACAGAGTAAAAGCTGGAGGCTCATATCTACAAATACCCGGTATTTGCATAGAATATTTTAGTTTATTTCTTGAACTCGAAGCTCCAGCAGCAACAGCAGCCACACGACAAGCCAAGCCGATATGTAAGCAGGAGCAACAGCCAACGACAACTGCCGGATAAGTAAGTGTCTGGTGAGTGTTTTCATATATGTCATATGTTTATATTAGCTTTGTTTTCACCTTCTACCTCACCTACTTCCTATACCGCTAGAGTATATGACTCCAAGTTTTCCTTAACAGGGTTGGACTTAGTCACTCGACAACAATAACTCTGACTTGTACGACGCGGTGTTATGCAGGTCATCGCAGTGTCCTTTCCATATTATACGCTAGAGCATCTGATTCTAACCTACGGGTTGATCTCAGTCACTCGAACAGTAGCACTGATTTCTTCGACGCGGTGTTACGTAAGTCATCACACTCTCGTTTCCGTTCTACCGATTGAGGTGCCTATTTCTAACCGTCTACGTTAGCTTCAGCCACTCGACAACAGTAGCACTGACTTATTCGACACGGTGTTTCGTAGGTCATAATGGGAATGCTGCGAAAATCGTATGTAGAAAAGGGCAAGAGCAATGAAGAGAAACGAAGCAATATTGGCGTCTGCCTCTGAAGGTGAGAAAGTGGTAATGAAAATAGAGGATCAAAAATACATAAAGATTCTCCGGAGACAGAAGAATCCAAAAGAATGGTTACAACCTAATACAACCTTGGAGAACCAGAATCTTGCGGTTAAGGAGCTATATTGCATGTAGGCTGGTAACAGAAATACAAGTGTAACCTAGCACGCTACTCTGAATAAACTTTAAATAAATAAATCGTAATCACACTCTATTGGTAAGAAGCCAGATTATGAGATAAAATGTAAATATAATTAAAGTGTATGAAAACGCTTACGCATCACGCAGAAAATTGAGACACAGTAATGATCGAAGAGAGGTAGGTTAAGTTATTGTTTGCTGGTGACTTACTGTTATATACATTAGCAATAGCTAATGCGGATGTTATGGGAACGGATATAGTTTTGAAAGATCAGAGTAGGGGACTTGAGTATTATACGGCTTGGCTCGTCGCCGGCGTGTGGAGACTCCTGTAGTCTCACTGATTTGTGAGGATGACCGTATCATGTAGCAAATAAGGAGTGAAGGGCTCCAATGGAACGTTATGACAGAGAGAAAGATGCTGGGAAGGTCCGCGCCTATATATACCGACGTATTGTATAGAATTGTTTAGTTCCTTCTAAACTGGAAGACAGGCAGATCAGCACCAGCAGCAACCACCAGGACCGGGCGACCAGTCAAGCCGACCAATGTCAGCCATTCTGCGACCGCAAACAGCCAGCCAGCGACAGTCCCCGAGATAATAATATATTTGGTGAGCGACGTTTCATTCGCTTACGCTAACGTGTGTTCACGGGGTTAGTTTTAGTAGCTTAGGCTGCAATAATACCTTAGTAGTTTATAGTAATTTCCTTTATCGTTCTATTCACTAGAATACATCTAACGCTAACACGGGGTTAGTTTTGGATACGCACGTGACAGTGGCACCTACGTCCACGAGGGTGTTATTGTAAATGATAGTGAATTCCTTACTTCCATTTACATCTAACGCTAACTTACGTACATGGGTAAGTTTTGGATACACAGGTGATAGTTACAATTAAGTTTACGAGGGTGTTATTGTAACTGATAGTGGCTTCCTAAGATACCTGTCTGGCCTGTTACAAATATCGTGCATTGAGATTTACCCTCGCCTTCTCGTTATTTTATTAACTTTTTTTTACACGCTTTCCGCGTTGTTATGGTTTTATTATTTTATCACCGCACTTCTGAATTGAATTGCTGCATATACACCGCTTTTGATTATTAATATGCATTTATCCTATTTTATATAAACGACTTGGCTATATTGTGTTTGTTTATTTAATCATTTAATCGCCATTATCGCGTCATTGATTTAGTTTGATATTTATTCATTGACATTGATTTATGCTTTAATATTTTCTTTCTCTGTTTGTTTTGTCTATGAAGTACAATAGACGGTTTATTAAATCATTAATGTTGTTTCACTCAGTAGCATTAGGTTTATTACAGCTACCCACAAGAGCACGAATCTTTGACATCTTTGACTCGCAGCTACTGTGACCTCAGTAAGCCACTGAGGATCGGACGGACAACAACATTAGTTTCAGCGCACAGTCTCACGTTAAACTGACCTGGTGCCAAAGGATTTATTTCCGAAGGCCGTTTTTATCCTGCATTAATTAATATGATTAGTTCGCCATCGGTGACAGTCGCTAGGACTCCCTATTAGTAGCGTCGCGAGCGAGAGTCTGTCACACGAGGCGAAAAGTAATGGATAAGATGATAGAAATGAAGAACCTTTTGACGAAGGTTTATAAAGGCAGAAATAAACAAAACGGGAGTCGTATTACCGCACGGATTGTAGGAAAGCAGTTAGAGGCAGCTGGGCCAAAAATATAAGAAATTGCAAATAGAGTAAGCAGATCTATCCCACGCACTTTGCACTGTTGCAAGCGATTTGCATTCTTGTTTGATTTTGTACTAGCCCACTGCGTATCGACCAATCTAAAAATGTCCAAACGCATAGCATCACAGTTAAAGCTACGGTATGGTAGATTAAGCAAAGTAAGGACTGCTGGAGCAGAAATGGGCAATGTGTTGGTCTTGAAAGAGATTCAAGAACTAAAATATTAACAAAGGAAATTTTTGATGCAGTTTCTGAATCATTCTTCTCTCCTTGAAGTGCCTATCCT
Organism: Adranes taylori; assembly: GCA_009867245.2. NCBI lineage: Eukaryota > Metazoa > Arthropoda > Insecta > Coleoptera > Staphylinidae > Adranes > Adranes taylori. The sequence goes on along the minus strand of WYDF02277962.1, from coordinate 60 downwards.
CTGTGGATGTTGGCTATCACATTGGTCCAAATTACTTTATTCACTGCCGCTCTGAATAGA
>WYDF02277951.1:0-17408 GCA_009867245.2 Adranes taylori | reverse complement strand
GGAAGAAGGCCTCTGGACGGACCGAGACAAGTGGAGAAGGGGGATCGAAAGACGTAGAACGTTTTAAATCGATGAATATATATATATTTCCAGCTAGTAACTTAGTTAAAAATTGAAACTTCTGAAATTAAAAGTAAAGCTTTCGCCTTGTACTGTGTGTTTATTAAAATGACTGAAGTTCAAAAGTGCGTAAAAATTAATTTCTATTATAAATTTTTGGTTAAAGGAACTGAATCACCTTAAGTTCTTTTAATTTTATTCTCGGTAAATAATTTGATTTCAATGTAACTAATTTTTCATTTGAAACCAAAGAAACAATATATATTTATGTATTGGAAATAAAATATATTGGTGGCTCACCAATCTTTATGAAAGTTAAACAAATCAGAACCACACTATATTTTACTATGTTGTCAGCCTGCCGAATCTGTACTCATTTCTCTTAGATTTCCATTGCAAATTAAATGTTGCTTGGTCGGTATTTTATTTATTTCCGGCTGGGGAAATACTTGTTCCATCAAAGTTAACATTTATGTAATTTAAACAAAACTTAATCACTATTTGTTTTATTATTCACCAAAATTTATTCACCCCTAATACTTGTTTTTGTATGGTAAAATAAATTACTTACTGAACACAGTGTTTTAAAATAGCGTTTTATTTGAATCATGAACCGTACTTGATTTACTAACGTCGAATCTTTGGCTTCTTCAACCTCCACAACCTCCACATAATAATTTATCAATTCTGACTACGCCTTAAACAAACTCTTGCTCTAAGATTGTGCTTGAATTGGATGGGGTTTAACTAGAAGTAGAATTTATTTGTACAGTTAGGGCTCACATAATTCAATGTCACAAAAAAACTTGACAATAGATAATTGATAATCCTCCCTAGTTCTATTTAGAAGATTAACTGAGTGACAAATAAATGTAATTGGGACGTTGCGTCAAAAGGAATGGAAAGGAATGTCTCATGACATTTGCAGAAGCAAACTGAAAAAAAGAAAGCATCAAATATGGTTTGCTAATTATATTGTGTGTGTGAAGTGGTAGGAAAAAAGTACGTGTTTTTCCTCTCATCTAGATACAAATGAGGTAACATAATAGTAGCAGTGAAGCTGAGAAATAAAGAAGCCAGGAACCGAGAGAGGAGGGCAAAGTACTCAAGTGTGACGTAAGTGACGTAAGGGCAAAGTACTTGAATATCAGAAGACAATGGGAGGGGTTGACCTTCAGAATCAGGTGACTGTACTGGTTCACACCATGCGGCGCACAGTGACGGGACAGAAAAATGTTTTACTACATTCTAGACATGTAGCTTTCAATTTATTCACTGTGTATCACAAGATGACTGGGAAAAATAAAAACAAATTATTCTGACTTCAGAATAAATATTGTGCATCAGCTGCTGGAGTCTGTATAGTTGCCGGAGTCCTAGGTTCGAGGACGACCTTTATCCGGCATCACTCTTATAAAATTACAGGTACAAACATGGGCCCACTTTCCAATGCAAATTCCCTCCACATAAAAATGAAACAGTCACAAAACAGAAAGTACTGTAGGGATAAAAGAAGTGAATCTGTGTTGTAGATGCTCTGCATTTAGATAATGTTTTGCGGTGAACCATACACAACATTCATACTACGGTAGCCGTAGTGGTGAGCTCATACATTCGATTTTAGGTATCCAAATTTTCAGGAAAAAATATTATTATAATAATTAAAAAATAAAAAATAATTTTTTGGTTGATATTATGTGTTATTATGCTTTTGACCATAATAATAGGGGATTTAACTGTGATTTCTCAGTCAGCTGATTGGGTATTTAAATATGGTATCATTAGATTAATGAGTTTTATTTAGAAATGGTGCTGATTTTTTAAATTTAAGCTTATTCCACATGAATTTTGACGAAGTCTTTATAATAAAGTTATGTTTAATATTTTCAGCGGCTAACGACATGAATAATTTTTAAACCATTCATTTCTTCACTTCTACTAGATCGAATGCAATAATTTTATGTTTCTCATAAACATGAGAATGATGTAAATAGATAAGTGAAATAATGTTACATTAAATGTTTATTTTATTTAACATTTAGATCCTTAAATTATGGTTATGCAAGCGATGCTATGCAAACGAATTTCTTTGGTGGAATTCCATCTAAAGCAGCATATTCCGGCATCAGTTGTACCGGTGATGAACTTTCATTGTCTAATTGTGTCCATGATCAAAATTCGCCGTTGAATAGGGGACAATGCACTGACTTAGCTGCGGTTCATTGCGTCTCACAAATGGCAGATTTAGTTATTGATGATGTCGAAATCATGAGGTAAATCAGGATGTATTGACGTTTTTATTTTAGGATTAGGGAGCAAAAACAAATATTTATCATTAAAAATGGCTGGCTTGTTTTTCAAAATATTTTCTATTAAGTTCAATAAACTTTGCATTCGATTAAACGAATTTTCGAAGTACATTTTCATTTTGAGTTAGGTACCTCCGAAACAAGCGTTTTGAACGTTTCAATCAGGTGTCGAAAAACGTTGACCTCGCAATTTATTTTTGATCTCCAGGAATAAAAAGATGCCATTGGATACCAAATCAGAACTAAACGCCGAATGACATAACAAATTGACGTTTCGAGTGCCCAAAAAGTCACTGATTTCAGGCGATGTGTGCGAGCTCGCATTGTCATGGTGGAAAATTACCCATTTTTGGTGGAAAGTTTTCCTTAACTGTCCGAAGACTTCTGGTAAACAAATGGTTATGTACCATTCAAAATTGATCGTTTTATGTTGCACTAAAATGGTAAAGTTGTAAAAAATAAAGTTACTGAAAACAAGACAAATGGAGTTCGTAGGTTAAAACATTCTCATAGGAATACTGTCAATAATATGAAAACTTACAATAGAAATATCAGATTTCAGCATTAGGGGTGACAAATTCAAAATTATAAGAGGCATTCCTTGTATTACTGCTTTTTTGAAGATATGATAATATCAATATTCTTAAAATTAATTATTTTAGTTATCCATCATCATGAAAGAAATTTAATTTTACTTTTTGAAACGCCAGCATGATATTATTGGAAGCATCTGTTTGCGGCATATACATTGAGTAGCGCGCCAACTCCCCACCCTGAGCTAGTATGTATGTATACGTATGTGGTACATACTGGGTGTCCCAATACTGTGTCAAAGTCCAATTGCTCCTTTATCATATTTTATGGAGAAAAATTTCCAAAGCAGAAATGTCTAGGACTTTAAGCTACATAAACTAAAAATATTTTCATGTATACAGGTTGTTCCATAACTGCAGGCCGAACAAAAAATACATTTTTTTAAATGGAATGCTATACTTTTTAGTTGATAATTCTTTTTAGTCGTATTTTTCATAACTTTCAATCTAAGACCTGGTAGGTCTATACCAGATGTTTCAAACGTTATGGCTAGTTTTATGCCAAAATTGTGGTAATTTGAACTGTTTGTAAATTAAAAGAATAAAATATATTTGATCTGTTTTTGGACGTGGTAATTCTAGAACACTCTCACCTTTTACGCGTATAAAATATTTTGCATGTTGTTGAAAATTGTATACAGGGTGAACCAAAACGCATAGTAGGGTATTGTTCTATTTCGTTAACTGGAACACTCTATATTTTATGTAATGGTTGGACAGATCTTTAGCGCCATTTTTTATTAACCATTTTTATTAACCACTTCCTATGTCTAACTTCAACTGCTTTTGAGATATTTCCAATTTTGTAACAGAATTCTCAATTTGTTTAAATTTTTTAATTCGATCGAGTTGGACAACCCATTCACTCCCTTAATACTTTCCATTTTCTCTCTTCTCCATATTCCTTTTTAATTTTCCCTTTTGTATTTCCCCAATGACTCGTTCCATTATTATTTCTAACCCCATTCCCTTATGTTCTAGACGTTCCCTCCAGTTTTACCCTTCTTCCCTTTCTTTTTCACTCCATTCAATTCCCTCACATTCCTTAAACCAGTGATTCTACTTTTCTTCTTACATTCCACAATCCTACACATTTCATCTATGTCTTTCATCCTATATTTGTTTACTCTCTCCTCGATCCCACATCTAAACCTAGCTATCCCACATCCCACATCTAAAATCTCACACGATCCCCCATCTAAAATTATTCTTTTATCTTCCACACTCATTCCTGATAATAGATATTTGGCATTCCGCATATACCTACAATTATACAATCATCCACATATACCTACAATTATATCTACTCTCACCTATGATTCTATAACTCTCTTGCCTTTCTACCCTTTTCATCATTTCCAAAATCTCATTCACCGCATTATTCCCTCCCATTATCTTCTCATACCATCTTTCTGCTGACCATCCGATCCTGCGATTCACTTTCATTCTACTCTTAATCCAACCATTCTCACATCTTTCATAATCTTCTTTCAGCATTCGCTCCATGTATACTTCCCGAACCAACCTACAACCCTCATATCTAAATTCCTTTCGTTCAAACTTCATCATTCTTTTCACTCCTTCAATCCAACATTTGAATTTTCCTACCTCTTGCATAACAATCTCATTCCGTGTATTCCTTTCCAGTCCCAATATACTTTTTAAACATCCCACTTGAATTCTTTCCCTCTTCTCCCTTTCTTCAACTGCCCATAATTCCGCCCGGACATCCTCACACTGTTCACACATACATCCTCAACTTCATCCTCATTCTAACTGACTCCCTAAACTTTCTTTCCCACACAATTCTCATTCTATCAATTACAGCCCTTGCTTTCTTAGTTACTGTTTCAACATGTTCTTTAACAGATTCATTTTGCGTCAACGTAATACCTAAATACTTATAGATCTTTACTCTTACACTTTCGGTTCCTTCTATATCAAACTTCTCATTTCTGTCATCCCTCTCACCCTTCTTGCATACCATTACTTTCGTTTTCTCCACATTCATTACGAGTCCCCTCTTATCCAAATATCCTTTCACTTTCCCAATCATTTCCATCATCTCATCCCTGCCACTCGCCATATATACGATGTCAAAGACCATATCTTTAGGTTACCAATTTTTAGACCACCTGCTTGTCCTTTCTCTAAAACTCTAAATCTGACATATATATATATGTGGACCAAACAAGAGCTTAATGGTTGTCTTACTCCTCTTTTGGCCTCAAACCATGCCGACACACACCCATTCACTTGCTCTTACTTTTGTGCCCTCATACAATCCTTCTATCATTCTTACAAATCCTCTAGATATCCCTACACTCTACATTCCCTCCCACATTCTTTCAATCGTATCGAACGCGGCTTTCAGGCCAACAAAAAGAAGGTATAACTTTTTCCTTGTTCCAATCTCTCTGTTCATTGAGTAATTTATACTGACTATATTGTCCGCAGTATCACTACCTTTAATAAAACCATTCTGCGTATCAGACTATATTCCCTTCTCCCTAATTTCCTCCTCCAACCTTCTATTTATAACCCTGGCATACAGTCTATACAATCCATCCATTACAGTCACTCCCCTATAACTATTGAACTCCATTCTATTTCTTCTCTTATACATGTCTCAATTTCACCTTTTTTCCATACATCTGGTACCTTTTCTTCACACGTCCATATCTTATTCATTCCCATTATTAACGCACACATTCCATTATCATCCACAGACTCCCATACATCCACAGGTATTTTATTCTGCCCTGCTGCCCCATCCTTTTTTATTCTCTTTATCTCCTTTTTTATCTCATGGACACTTAATTCCCTCATGTCACTACATTTCTACTTCTCCATTCCCTTTTTTTATTCATACTTATCATCTATTCTCCCAGTGTCATCTACGGACCTCTCGGTCCTAGATTTCTCCCCTCATTCACTTAAGTTGATCTTACATCTTTCTACTTTTCTTCCTAATATCCCTCTTCTTCACAAATAGCTCCATACGTCCTTTTCGCTACTCAATTTACTCACTTCCTCTTCTTCCTTCCCCCTTATCCTTTTTTACCTTCTTTTCCTCACTTGACCAATCTTCTCTAGCATTATTATATTCCTCCCACTCAGCTTCACCTTCTCTTACTTTTCTCAGTACCTCCCTTACTTTTCTTTTCTTCTTAATCCATTCTTCATCCACCTCCATATTTCGTTCTCTATTTTTCCTCACCCACACCCTCTCGTTCCCCTTATCTAGCATAATTGCAACCATTCCTCTTCTATACTACTCATGCCATCCCACCAAACCTTCTTTCACTTTTCAGAACCTCTTTTTTTGAGTTCTCATTCCATATATATCCTCGCTTTACCTCATTCACCTTCACTTGTTTCTCATATACACTTTCCCCTTTCACTCCCACCTTTCATTCACTTTCTATCGGGAAGTGATCGGATTCCACCCTTACCCCTATCCCCTCACCCCCCACCTAGCAAATCCTGATATATTCTAGCAAATCCCCAACTTTATCACTGATCACTACATAATCTATTACAGTTCCTCCACCATGCCCGTTAAATGTCACATCACCATCCCAATCCCCTTCCATACACCCATTTCCAACAACACCTATATTCTTCCATCCATTGCAAAAACTTCCTTCCCTCCCCATTTACCAGCTTGTCATTCGACTTTCTTTTTACGTACACTTCTTCTTTACCCATACATTTGCCTCCATTTTCTTCTATCCTAACATTCCAATCACCCATAAATACAATTGTGTCCCATAATTTTCCTTCCATCCTTGCCCTTTCATTCACCTCACTCATGAATCTACGCCATTCCTTATTCACGTACACCGTAGTAAATAACATCCTTTTTCCCCCAACCTTGATACCCCTTCAATAAGCCCCCTCCAAATTCCAGTTCCCACTTATCACCTCCTCAATTCTCCTCCTAACCCCTATAATTATCACGTCACAAGCCCATCCCTTCTCATGCACCCTCTTAGCCCCTTCTATTTTCCATATGATCCCTCGCTGTAACCTATCTTCCACCTCCTCGCACTCACAGTACTCTACTCATGTCTCAACAAGTACCACTACATCAAATGCTCCTATATATTCTTTAAAACTTTCATCCCAATGTTATTCCCCAGGTCTGACACATTCCAACACATCATACTTATTGTGTTAGTCTCTCCCTCACCTCCAATAGTCCATTCATTTCTATCATTCGCCCTTTTGTTTCCCGCTTAGTGCCCTTTTCCCTCTCCTCTATAGCCTGTCCTTCCCCCAATCCTCTTTTTTTATATCATTACCCTCGACTCCATTCTCCTTTCCTCCACTTTGCTCCAACCTTTCCCCATTCCTGTTTTTTGCTCCTCCTTCTCCTATAATCTTCCACTAATCATTTTCATTTTCACCTATATAAATCTCGTCTGTCCTTCCTCTCCACTCAAAGCCACACCTCATCTCTCCTAGTTTCCCATAATGGCATGCCTTTCCCACCGCCTTCTCTTCACTAACACTTTGTTCCAGTCTACACACTAAACCAATATACACTTCCTCACCAGTTTCTCTGCTATTCCATCTTAGTTTTTCTCCACACTACCCCTTCCGCTCTTCTGTACACCTTTCTCATTGTCTTTTCCATTTGGTCTCTTTACAATTGTTTCTCTCTCATCGCTCCAAACCCATAATTCCTCTTCTATCCATGATTTTATGTATCCAACATACGCTCTCTCATTACCATTTTTCATTTTCATTGCCTGCTCTTTAATTTTCCTTTGCACGGTTCTTTCCATCATTTGATCTATCATCATTAATGAATATTCTGCTTATTTCAATACCTTTTCTCTCTCCATTATATCCATCTTGCTCGCCCAGTTGTCTAATTTTACAAGGATGGGCCTGTATCTATTTCTATCTTCTCTTTTGCCTAGTCTCTTCATATCCTTTACCTTTACCTTGCAGTGCAGCTTATCGAAAACTTCATTTTTCAGTTGTTCTATTTCTACTACTTCTTCACTTACATCATGTATAACCACGGTTAACTTCCTCTCCATTCTTTACTTCGCTTCTTCAGCATTTTCGAATTCTTTTACTTGCCCTTTTAGCTCTTCTTTTTCCTTTCTCCATTCTTTTTCTTTGATATTCATTCCATTCTTCCACTCCTCCTTCTCCATTTTGATCTCTTTTAATTCCTCCCTTATAAATCTCAATTCCGTTATAACTTTCTCCAACAATCTCATTTCAATTCCCCTTTTCTTCGTCATCACTGTCCACTTCGCTTTTCTTTCTTCTTTGTAATTTTTCACTTAAACTATCTTTGCTATCACTTCTCGACAATTTATTCATACTGCTGGATTCTACTAGGAATTTCCGCATAGCCATTGCGCTAATTTTTATATATATATATTTTCTGCAAGCGATATTTGAAAATGCACTTTTATTCTTTACTAATTAATTATAATATTTTATTTCCAAATATTTCAGTTGCCTTTGCATTTATTTAGCAACCCAAATATCTAATGTTTACAATTGTTCGCGCACTTATATCTGATTGCTTTTTGTGCGTTTACAGTTGTTTTAAATATAGTTTTTTTTGTAACTTGACAACAAATGCTTCAGTTATTATCTAAATACCCTATATCTCACATAAACTTCCTATTTTTCTATTGATTCTTTCATTACCATTGCATATCAACTAAATTCATCTATCACATCTTCCAGCAGCAATTTTTTCACTGTTTATCACCTTTATTCCTTCACTTTGAACGAAGCACTCTTCCACGCTTCATTCTAACACGCTACGGCGACCGACCACGTACTCAACCGACCATCTGGTTTGTAATGCAACGGGAAAGCAGGGATTAATAAAATAATACGGATGGTAGAAATGGTAGGAATACTCCAAATCACTATAGGTTACTAACACCCCGGCTAATTAAGGTGCAATGTTAGCTGAGTGATTAAAAATAAACCTGGCTCACTTAGGTTAGATTTATACGCTCCAGTGAGTAGAACAGACAGGAGTCCACTATAAACCACGATAACACCCCGGATTACGTAGGTGTTATTGCTACTGAGCAATTAAAACTAACCCCAGTTTCGTACGTTAGAAGGATATGCTATAGTGGGCAGGACATAGCAATTGATAACAATATTCAATATTGAGCTGATAACAAGTTAGTGAGGTAGAAGGAGAAACAAAGCTATACAAAATACATGCAACCGCTTCGGCTTGGGTGCTTATTGTCGCTGCCTGCTGCTGCTATCTACCTTGCTTCGAATTTGTAAAATTAGAAACTAAATTAATTTCATAATTTCACGGATATAAATTGGCCTTAAACCGGCTATAAAATTATACTCTGTGTAAAAGCAAACGTTTGCCATCACACATAATCATCCCGAACGGTATCCGTAGCGGTGAATGAGCAGCCTACACACACTTAATACAGCCACCACGGTCCCCACAGCGACAATAGGCAGCAACAAATATCACTAATTGCCAACGGAAATCGATTCGGACGCTGCTACTGTAGTTACATAGTAAAGCAAAACCCCTACTACCAGCAGCGTCCGTTATGGATACAATACGCACAGCGAACAAGCTAAGCGCGTTCGCGTGAACGCACTTACGTACACACAATATACAACGCGTTTAATCCATATACCTTGCAGCGGCAGATTCGGAATTTTATTGATTTTATTAATAAAAGGTCCTAACAGCTTTGTTACACATGGCTTAAAATGATAAGTTGAAGGAAATGCAAAATAGTCTATATATTAACGAGAATACCTCGGTCTTTGCCTTTACAGGTTAATTTAATAAGTGTAAAGATTTGTATAATTGTGTTTCATGTCAAAATAAACTTGGCCACAAAAATTTCTTTTCCATTACTTAATATTTATTTTACAGAACTGCGCACCTTGAGGATAGACAAATGTACTTTTTGCAATGTGCAATGGAAGAGAATTGTGTGGCTTCAAGTGCATACGAAATTCAGAGAGAGAATCCTGCATGGCATTTGGATGTTAGGCGCTTATTAAAATTCACTGCAAGAATAGTTAATATCGGCACTGCTGATTTTCGACCAGCCATACCGAAACATCTCTGGGAATGGCATATGTGTCACATGTAAGTTACTATAATATTTTTCATCAATAAATAATAGAATCTCACGCGTAAGTTCATGTTATTAAATAATTATATGAAATGATATCAATTTCTAATGCATATGATTGCTAAGATGATAAAAAGCGTAATATACGAGTAAACAAATATTTATTATCGAAAATGGTTTTATTGTTTTTCATAATATTCTACATTAAGATTAATTCACTTTGAATTCGTTTAAACTACTTTTTCTTTTTCGTTCTGATTGAAATACCTATGAAACTAACGTTTTGAACGCATCAACTGCTTCTTCAGGAGTCGAAAAACGTTGACCTCGCAATTTATTTTTGATGTGCGGGAATAAAAAAGTCATTGGGTACAAAAATTTATCCTTCCTGCCATCCCCTCCCTTTTTTACATACCATTACTCTCGATTTTCTACATTCCCTTTTAATCATATTTTGCTAATATATTTGCCCACTCTTGCAATCATTGTATTTATCTCCCTTTTTACTATCCCTATCACCATTTTTACTATCACCTATCACTCACTCACCTTTGAGCCAGGTCAATATCGTTCCCTCATATAACCCTCCCAAAATCCTAATTCATTTCACAGGTATTCCTGGTAGTTAAATATAGCTTCCTTCCTTGCCAAACTTTATGATTGAATACGTAATTTAATACTACTATCTTGTCCATTATTCCTCTCTCTCTCTCTCTTTCATGTGTCCATTCTGTGTTCTCCACCAACTATGTTATTTTACCAACTATATTATTCCCAAGTATTTTATAACTCATTATAATGCTAATATCGGTTCCACTGCCAATAATGATTATATTCGCCAAGTAGTGGAAACTTTGGGACAGGAGAATGGAACGACAGAGAAGAACGCCTAATCCAATTCTGCATCGAAAAAACGCTGGCAATTACGAACTCGATGTATGAGAATCACAAACGTAGATTATATATCTGGAGATCTCCTGATGGACACATAAGGAATCAAATAGATTACATCCTGATTAAGCAGAGATGGAAATTCTCGGTAAAAACGGCGGAAACGTTACCGTCTGCAGATTGTGGAAGCGGATTATCTACTGATGTGCGAGTTTATAGGAAAACTTAAAATTTGTAGGAGAGGTAATTAAAAAGTCTGCCCAGGTTCAGCGATTACCAGGTTACAGTTTTTAACAATAACGTGATTCGCAAAATCGAACGTCAGCTCGATCAACTTCAAACAAATAATACTGATACTATATGGCAGGTTGTGAAAATCTCTAGTCACAACTTTAGAAGAAACACTTAAAAACAACCAAAATACTGTTAGACAGATCAACGGAAACAATAGATCTCATTCAGGAACGAAGAAATATTAGATCCCGGGGTCTTGATAACATTATAGATTTGGAACTGTACCATCGTTAAATCGGGAGATACAAGCTGCTACATGCAGATATAAAAATAAATATCTGATGAATGTTTGTATAGAAATTTAGAATTTCTTTGATACCAAAGACTTTTTGAAGAAGATACGTTCTATCATCTAGGAGTTCAAACTCCGACATTGGACAATTAAAGATCAACATGATTGTTTTAATACAGAACTAGACCAAATTGAATTGGTGGCCAAAGATTTCAGTGGCAATCTGTATAATAACCCGAATGCTATTTGTGGAGATCTGGGGAATTATGAGGCGAACCGGATATACTGTTAGATGAGGTGAAAGGCGAAATTGACAAATCAAGAGAAGGTAAAGCCGTAGGAATCGGTAGAATATCAACAGAGGTCTTGCTGGCTCTTGACAAAAGTGGGCAAAAAATTTTGCACGCATTGTGCCACAAGATTTAGAAAACAGGCTTATGGCCAGAAGACTAGTCAACTTCAGTATTACTTCCGCTACATAAGAAAGGGTCAGAAACTGTTTGCAAAAGCTACCGTCTGATAGCCCTGCTATCACATGCCAGCAAGATTAAGTTGCACATTCTTCAAGCGAAACTATAAGTCTTTCAGTTACAGCTAACAGCTCCAGAACAAGCCAGATTTATGAAAGGACGGGGTACCCGAGAATAAATTTTAAATGCGAGGCAGCTTGTAGAAACGGTCTGCTAATACTCGGTACCAATGAATCTCTGCTTTGTAGATTACGAGAAAGCGTTTGATAACGTTCGTTGGCACATGCTATGGACTACTTTAACAGAATTTGGAGTACCATGTCATCACTCTCGTCAAAATTCTGTATGAGAATTTGCAGGCGGTCTTTGAAATGGATATCACATTATTCGAAAAATATTGCATTGGAGAAAGGCGCCCTTCAAGGCTGCGTACTTTCACCTCTACTCAACAACATTTATAGCGATGTACTTATGTGGCGCATTTTAGAGAACTGGGACCCAGTTCTCTAAGATTGTTGGAGTGAAGATTGTTGGAAGGCGTTTATCAAACCTTGGATTTGTGGATGATATTCTTCTAATAGCTAACAACACCGAAGAGTTTTTAGAGTTTCTTCAAAGATTGGAAGACGTTTGCCGAGCCCATGGGCTCAAAACAAATGCCAACAAGAAAAAAGTCATGGTAATGGACCGAAATAACAAAAATCAAGACAATATACAAAAATAGGGACCCTTGCAGTCCTTGAAAAATTTGTGTATTTGGGCCCCATGCTCCATAAGTCCGGTTCTTTCAAATTGGAAATAAGACGGTGAATTGATTTGCCCTCGGCCATGATAAAATTAACAAAAATTAGAAATATCACTAGGAAAACGACGGCTAGTTTTTCCCATTTTTTCGTATGCTTTAAAGACCTGGATAGTCCGTTCCAATTACAGGATAAAAAGTTTGAAATGTGGGTCTGGCATAGGATGCTGAGAGTTCCCTGGGCGCCTAGAAGAACAAATGTCTTTATTTTAACTGAGGTGAAACCTGTATAAAGATTGCCATCGATGACATATGGATGAATATTGAAATTTTTCGGATACATCTCTCGACATGACAGTATGGAAAACTTTTGTTGTGCACGCAAAACCGGAAGGGAAATTGAAACGGGGCCGATCCTCAACCAGGTGGACTAACAGGAACAAGTTTCTCTAAAGCAGCGCGCCAAGCGAACGATTGACGCACCTGGAAATCAACTGTTAAACGAATAATACAGAGATTAGAAAATTGTCCTATTCAACGTCAACATTCACCGTAGTTACCTCACAACATTGGACGAAGAAGAAGATAACTCATTTATTTTCAATTCTAGTAAACCCTGTATATTCCATTTAGTGATTATCCCCCTGTAACTGTTTCTACCTTTCTTGCTATCTTTCTTGAATACTGGCAGTATCTCTCACCTCTTCCAATCTTGCGGTATTTCATTCCTACTATTCCATATTTTCTTGAATCCTTTACGAACGCATTTACACCATCAAGATTCCACACATTATTTGGAATCCTGTCAGACCCTACTGCATTTCTTTTCTTCCCTAATTTCCTCTTTCAGCTCTTCCTATGTTATGTTTTCTAGAACATCTTTGTCTACTTCTCCACCTACACTGTCATCTTCAATCCTTTCTATTCTATTCCTTTCAATGAATGCATTTCCATCCTACCAGTTCTACATTTATTTTCCCAATGCTTCACTCATATCATACATACAGTCCCACATTTTCATGTCACCCCGTTTTCTTTCAGGTATTCTCAAATTCCTTTTCATTCTTCAAGCAGTAATCAAATTGAGTGCTCAAAAAGAAATGTTTTGAAGCACCGCAATTGTATTACGTGAGCATTTTTTCCGACCAATTGACACGAACTTCTTCTTAAGCGATTGTGCAATTATGTGGGATCAAACGCCAACAAATCATTTTGAGGATCACATGCTTATGTAATTTTTAATGTATTCTAGTCTCACTAATTCCCTAGGACGCCTAAATTTCACGATCTTGCAGTATCAGTTGACGCGTTGCCCGAACAACACCGATATTGGGCGACGTTGACAACATCGTCATTGAGTGAACTATGGCCACGATTGAATTAGGTAAAACATCGATAAACACTGATCCTTGGTGGTGCTTCATCGCCAAAAGTACGTCGATGCACTGTTGTTGAGTTAATTCACGTTAAAAGTTGTAAAAAATAATCCCACGCAAATGTTCACGTTTTGATTCCATTTCGGGTGAGTTAAATTTCTCCAGTTATTGTAATCAATACAAATAGTGCTTGTACGTAAAGTATTCTAAATTTGTCAATCTTCAAATGTTTTTATCAAAATAATTAAGCATCACTAGAAGAACAATTCCCGAGAAGGAGGGATAAAAGAATGAGTTTTGTAAGGGCTTTTTTACACTTGTTGGATCAATGATACCAGTTTTAAGTTTTGATTTTACCGTAACACGTAATACTAATATACTGGTAATGTGGAGTAACTAATGAAGAACAGCGGCTGCTAAATAAATGGAAACACAGCATTACGTCTAAATAAGAAATCTTCGTTATTGTTAACATTAGTCAGTCTCATATATGATATCTATAATAAATAATTTTAAATAATAACTAACAAATAAGGTGTGAATTAAATGATTTAGCATTTTTCGTACACCTTTAATAGTCATGCATTTTATTATTTAATTCATTTTGCTAACGCTGTTTAGGCCCGATCCGTGATTTAATCGCGTACATATGAACTTTCTACATAACAACAAATGCAAGCCAATTTTGCTAGTTTAAACATATCTTGTTTTATTATTTGCAATGCTATACAAATTTAATTTAATAAGTATGTCATCTAACGTTTATCAATATTTTAATGACGTCATTAATGCAAGATGTTTTTTTAAACATGTATAACTTCCAATTATATTGTCCCAGAGGAATTCTTTATTAACTGGACTTAAAGGGTTCCTTTACTAAAGGGATTTAATATATCTATATGTAACAAATATAAATTATAAATACATATAAAGTCATGTAATACTATGAAAAATATAAATATGAGATTACAAAGAATGTAAAATGTTGCTTTAAAACATCAACACATTTATTACGAAAGTGGTTAGATACCTTTTGGGATTATCACGGAGTGTAACCACCGTAGTACTTATCCTCCAGAGGACTTATCCTCCACTGATCTGAAGCAAATAATATTATAATTATATTCATATTTAAAGATATCTGGGAGAATGGGAGTCGTGGTTCCCATCCTGCAGATATCTACTGTTAGTTTTAGTAATGACTTAATTACTAAACAATAGAAAGTTGAATTATGGGATTACCTAATTATGGGATTACCTAATTCAAAAATAAATGATTATCATGAACATTCAACAAAAATGAATATTGATCTGTTAGATAAAATGAAAATATACGACGAAATAATGTCTTGGACTCCACAGATTTGGTGAACCTGTATTCTTCAGACATTCTTCAGCCTGTTTACTCGTTAAACAAAGCTTAAAAAACATTTAAAACTTTAAAACACAAATGATAATTCACACTAATCAATTTTGGGCGCAAGGTCAGTGGACTAGCTGAGGCCACAAGCAGCTAGGTACGTAAGTAGACCAGTGGCTCGTGTTCTTGTGGGCAGATGAAAAGTTTCTAAATGCTTATTAAATGAAACAGTATTCATAGTTTACACAATAAGTGTATTTATTATTATAGACAACACAAACATTGTCGTACTCAGGGAATTTCACCTAAGGTGAGCGGTTTTGCACAAATATAAAAGCTGTAGAAGAGAGTACTTTTATTAATGTCCAAGAAATAATAACTTCAAACCAAATTCCAAACGTCGATTATTTGCACTTAATCCTTGTAATATTTCATCTCCTTCAACCTAATATCTTTGTAAATGCAGAGTAAAATTATTGGCCTTCCTTTTGGAGACCCCCCTTCTGATCCTTCACATCCAAAAAAAAAAGGATAATGGCCCTATTGACTCCCACTTTGTTAGCCTGTGAAAGTGCAAACACAGAAATCCTGTGAAAGTGCAAATTCTGCTCTCAAAAATCGCAAAAAAGCTCGATTCCAAACACGAAAACACGTATTTTGCACAGATTTTGCCAATTCCCATTGTGATCGTAACAATTCCGAAAAATTCATAACATGTGTAATCCAAATTTAGGGGAACACACAATTCTGCCTTAACCAAATCAACCTACATTCGGTTTCGCTCTTTTGCGAGTAATGATTCCTACGAGTAATGCGATACGTTCCACGTACGCATTACACGTAGGAATCGAAGGAACAGTTCGATTTAATTTGTTCAAATTTGGTGCCTCATTTACTGCCAAAAAATGTCTCGATTTCTCCGAACTACTCACTTCCTCTTCTATAAAACAAGGAACACCCATTCAAGCAAACTTAATTCTTCGAAAAGATCATCACCCCGTATATTTGACAGTAAATGAGAAATTACAAACAATACATCATTGATTTTTTTCCGCAAACAAGCTACAATGAACGTTTCTTTCGCCAGACTTTATTTAAACTACAGTTTCTTGTACGAGCTTTTTTTAAGAGGGCTTTTCTCTTTATTCGGCCTAATTGGAATATTCAATCCCTTATTACACTAAACAAAATCTTAAGCAGAAGTTTTGACGAATGACTACAAATATTACTGACAAGTGGCAGACGTTTGATAGGTTACGTACTTTCACTTAAAGAGTGTCTACCAAACCCAAGTGTCTTTGATTTGTGCATGCGCAGGTGATATCGAGTAAAGTTCTGGAATGTGTTTCAAGTTATAGTTTTCAATAATGGTAAAAATGTGTCTTTTTTCAGTCTTCACTCGCAATTCCTGGCTTTTTCAGAATTTTCTAGTTTCCTACCTGGCCGCTGGCTGATATACTTGATTCCTGGCTCGGCCAGGGATATCCTGGTCACTTGGCAACCCTAAGTTTTCGGAATTTTGAAGATGACGAAGTTCTCTAAAAGATTTATATGGACTGTTTTTTTCGAAAAAAATATATCCAAAAAAGTGAATTTTTGAAAAAATCTGATTACTAGTAATAAGACCTTTATTGACATCATGTACATACATATCTAACAACAAAACAAATAAAAAACTTAATTCTAACAATCAAATTAAATCCATTCCCTTCAAATTAAATCAAAATTACATACCCATTCCCATACTATAATCCAATAAGGGAGAAGGAAGTTCATCTCTTACCATCTATCCTCTTTATAGTTTTATTCATTATATCCGTTCCCTTCCCCTCCTACCCTAAACTAACACTCATATTCTCCCCAAACATCCTTCCTTCTTCACTCCAATCTAACCCCCGTCATTCCCTCGTCCAATGTAACCAGGTTTTCTTCATCATCTCTCCTGATCATCCATCCAATATCTCTT